>JASSUY010051778.1:0-30768 GCA_032466535.1 Forpus xanthops | reverse complement strand
AGGGTGCCCAGAGAAGCTGTGGCTGCCCCATCCCTGGCAGTGTTCAAGGCCAGGATGGACACAGGGGCTTGGAGCAAACTACTCTAGTGGAAGGTGTCCCTGCCTGTGGCAGGGGTTGGAGCTGGATGAGCTTTAAGGTCTTTTCCAACCCCCATCATTCCACGATTAATGTGCAGTTTACAATGGTACAGAGGTTTTCTCCTAAAATACTCATGTTAGTAGTCTTGCATCTTAGTCAACTTATGTTAAAACTGTTCTGCTAATGCTGAACTTTATGATCTTAAAGGTATTTTTCAAGCAAAATAATTCTATGGTTTCTTTTAAGCTAGTAAATCTTCAGATTCTGGGACAGGCATGCTGCTGCTTATCTTCTGCTCTTGAAATACATTTGATTAAATGAAGAGCATGAGGCAAGGTTTAAGTTTCCCTAAACAATAGATGGATTTTTCTGTGATTATTGCATGACTCAGTTATAATAATCCCTTCTCATTGTGCAGTTTGGTTGCTGAAACCGAGCAGTGAAGTTTTGTTGGTAACTCCCTTATAAACAACCCAAGTTGCAATTTGCAGAAGACATTTTTCTCGTGCTGTTCTGTTCTGCTGGAGCCTGTATTTAGTCCTGTAATGATGTGGATGTTAGCGATGAGCTGTCCAAAGGAATCACATGGCTTTACTGGGACACTGGGATAATAGCGTACTGTGTTCCACAGCTCTCCTTATGCAGCCTCCCCTTTGTCTGTGCAGGGTCTCTCAAAGCTTGTTTTGGCCTTTTCAGTGCAGGAGACACCCATTGTACAAGTTTCTCACGTTAGCACATGTCCCAGGCTATTTCTGTATGTTGACTAAAAGAATCTGAGATGATGAATAGTCTATGCAGTAATTGCAATATGGCTTAGAAGCACTGGATGGGCTACTGCTTCCTGCCCTGCTATTGCAGGGTAGCAAAGAAGCTACTGAAAGATGTCCAACTTCTGCTTTTCATTTGCTCAGAGATGCTTCTTCGTGTCTGTCAGACCCACATTAAGTAATGTAACCCCCCTGCCATTTAGGAGGAGTAGAAAATAATAAGCAGGGTTTTGACTTTTGCAGGAAGTAAAAAACCTAATAATAATAACAGTTGACTTAAGTCAGTGCTGCTCTACAGGCTCAGTCTTTGTCCTATTCTTTTTCTTTGTAGCATATTCACTGTATTTCAGTAACATTTTGTTCAGAGAGCATGGTCATTAGGACTAGTGAGCTTGAATGGATTTCACAGCAGTTTTATATCCATATGGCTATGGCAAAGCGCTAGGACAAAACACCTGAATGCATGACATACTAAAGAGCATAAAACAGCAGCTTGTCAATAGGCAGAGCTGTAAAATAAATGTATATACATAATCAGCTGTTTCTAATGCATGAGGTTTGTGGGTGCTTATGTTTGCTAGAGATTTCCTTACATGGGAATTCAGGATTTGATAATTAACTTGTAGCCAGCAGCACTATGCAGTAATGTAATCCTGTGCTTTTCAGATTACCTGCTTCAGAATGAGTCAGAGTAATTACTTTATCTGCAGCAACGACAATGGTTTTACAGGATTGTAATGTTCTTTGCTTTGGCTGTTTCATAAGCTGTGCTTGCAGTTGCCTTCTGCAGGCCTAGAGAATGCAGAGCTCTTCTGTACACTTCAGTGGCAAGGGAGATAAGGGTTTGTTTGCCATAATAACGTGCACAAGTGAGTATAGTACTGCTGTTTGCTAGAGAACAGTTTGATCAGACTTGACTGACGTGAGCATGGACTCAGCTCTGATCCAAAATTAAGGCTATAGGACAGTGGCTTTTGCAACTCTTGGTCTGATTGCTCTAGGAATGGGCTATTAGTTGCTTGAATTCTCTGTGTTTTCTGGTAGTGCTGGTTGCTGGGTTGCTGGCACCATGAGACCTCTGAGAAGTAAATAAGAATGGCAGCATGAGGAACAGCCTTGGAAATGTGGTGGTGTTATCCAGTAGAGCACAATCAGGATGTGTCCATCTCTGTGAATTTCCTTTTTATTGTTAATAGAAGTATATAGAAAGAAAGGGAAAAAATAAGCGGATATACCTGTAAAATGGGGGAAATGCCTCAGATCTGATTAATACCAGAGGAAGAGAGCTGAGAATCTGAGCACTGGCCCAGGAAGGTTGAAGCTACCAAGGCTACAAGAAAATAGTGGTAAAGATGACTTAATTCTGTACAGTTGAGCTAAAAAGAAGTACAAAATGCAGTGCTCTGATTCTCATCTTACCAAAAGTGTTGTCATTCTGTGTTGATATATGTCAAATGGGTGTTTGGGTATAAATTTTATCAGATGTTCTGTACTTAAACCCAACCATATTTACTATGCCATGTGTGGGCTGTATCATATTCCTGGAATCAGAGCCAACTTGTCAAGAAACTGTCTGTCTGACATTTCCTTTCAGAACAAAATGTCACTGCAGGTACCCTGGAGGCACAGAGACGTGGCACTGGTAGGCCCTGCTCCCCAGCAGTGGGCTGAATTCAGACTTAACTGCTCAAATTGTGTATCCTGTTGGCATAGGGAATAGTGGCTGCTGTCTTAATGCCAAAGGGCAGCTTGCTAGAAGTTGATATCTTTGCTAATTCAAGTTTTTTGCAGCTCTTGTGTCTCTGATGTGCTTCTGGTAGCTGAAGGCTGGCTCAATAAAGCTATGTAACTGGAAGCTAAAAGTTCATCATGACATTTCCTCTTTGCAGTGGGGAACTCCTTAGAGGTAGGCTTTTGAGCTGTTCCTCTTCTGTGTTGTACATCTTTCTCCCTCTCCACTTCCGAAGCCTTTGCCTAGTCTGGAGCTACTAGTCTTTTTCTAATTGTAGACTGTTTTGTCCTTACCTTGTAGTTTTGGCTGCTTTTCCTTTATTGCAGTGTCAATCCTTAACCCCTGCCAAAGCAATCCCACTTGTAGGCCTTGTGTTTGCCTGAGTTGCCTTTCTTCCACAAGGCTCTTTTGTTAGAAGTAGCTCTGGGCTAACTTCAGCCACTGCTAAGCTGGCTGGGAAATAGAAGGCAGGCAGCTTTCTCATTGTGCTTTCTCATGTTACTGCTCAAATCCCTCTTCTCTTCCCTGGGGTCTGCTGCACCCACCCAAGAACTGCATTTCAGCTGTCAAAAACTGCATTACATCCACACTGCAGAATTAGTTGTTCATGCTTAAGAGCTGCATATTTGTTCAGGGCTTGTAAACACTGTCATGAGGAGTTTGACAGGAGTGAAAAATGAATTTCAGTTGCTGGTGCTGAGGGAATATAACTAGCTTGAATTCTCCTGCAAACTTGGCTGCTGCCTGTGAACGCCCACCTCTGCTGAGCAGGGTTTAGTTCACCTTCTGTAGCAGTTACTGTATCATGAATTACATCATAAGTCTTGCTCCAAGAGCTTGCAGTCTGATGGTTTCTTTGCTTGAAGTTATGTTCCTGTGATCTGCTTGATGGTTTGAGGTGTGAAGGATGCTAGTGATAAAATGGGATTTGAATTATACTCTGCTTCTGGAGTATGGATACATTATAAATAAAGGTTGAATAGACAGATGCCACCTCTGCTTTTGCTCCTTGAAGTGTAAAAGCTCTGTTCCTCCAAAGCAGTTATGATTTCCGTATGCTTGAGAGGAACAGGAATAGCACAGTACAGATGCCATGGGCTTGCATGAAACACCAAGAACCTGATCAGGTTCATTTTGAGAAGCTGCAATTCTGGCCATTGAGTTATGCTTTCAAAACTTCTTATGGATTTAACCTGTTAAATGATGTTCAAAGTCATTTGGAGCTGCAGAATAGGCAGGTCAGTGATCTGCCGGTTTGGATATGTTGTCATGGGCCTGATTTTTCTCTTCTGGAGAATATGAAAGGATTTAGAGAAGCAAAGATTAGACAGCATGTGGGGAAAAAGGATGCTGTACAAAGCTTTTCTTTCCAATCAAACTTATAACTTACCTACTTCCAGGAGTTCTGGACTTGAGCCTTCAGAAGTGCTTAGAAACCAGGATGTTGGTTAGATCATAAACACAAGGGAAAAGACTTCTTTGCATAGCACTTACTCGGTTCAGAGCTCCAACACCTTCCTGTTCTGAGAGAAGCTGAATCAAAGTTCTTCAGCCGAGAGCAATTAGACAGCCAGACAACTCTGAACTTGGTCTCGCTTGAAGTGAAAGCTGGGCTGCACTGAGCTCAATGGCTTCAGCTGTTTTTACCCTATTCTCAGTCTACTAATGGTGGGGAAAAAAAAAAAAACCCACATTATTTCTTTTAAGGCAGCCCTATTTCAAGTGAATTTGCCACTGTGTGATGTGGAAATAGACTTAGCAGCATTAGTAGCCTTGGATGCACTGGGAAATGGAAGACTTCCAAGGATTTATTTCTGGTTCTTCTTCACTTGCCTAGCTGTGAGATTGAAAAGAACTGAGGTTTGTAGTAGGTTGTGCCCTTCTTCAAGGACAGGAGAGCTTTTAATTGCTTTCCCTGTCAGGAAGATGTATAAAATACTGTGGAAGCCCCCAACAGCAGCCTCATGTGCTGTGTTGCACCTCCCTCAATAGGTATCTTGTGTCTTTGTTAATGGACTTATGTGTTTGGGGCTGGGTGCAAGTGCAAGTGGAGGACCAGAGCTTATCCAAGTATCAAAATACATTTTAGATTTAAAACTAGCTTTTTAGTGCAGTGTTGTTTCCGAGAATAAGTCCTGCAGGGGTGTATGACTCCTAGCTATGGAGCTGAGAATGTGTTTAATATTGTACAATTATATGTAGAATCTCCTGCTGTATTAAAAGCACCATAATTTTATCTCTAAAGGGATGCAGGCCTGACTGTTGCTTTTACTTAATGTTGTTGAACTCTTGTGACATTATGCATGGCTTTCGTTGAAACACCTTATGTGGTTAGGAACAAAACACAAATGAACTTGCAGATCATTTTTATTGTGGTTGCAGTAACAGGCTGGAGCATCTTTTTAGGAGTATGTAATCGGGAGGCGTAGTTATACAATGGTTTTCTGTATAGTAAGTGTTTTTAGTAATTCTCTTCACAAGCAATTGCTACTGTTCAAAGATCTGCATGCTGTTTTAAGCAGAGTGCAAGTCCAGAATAGGAGTTTAATAGTAACTCTCCTTTATACTGTTCCTTTATAATGCAACACCTAAGTATTAACAGTGCAAAGGGTACAAGTTCTGCTATGCAGTGACTTTCCCTGTATCATCTAGACCATTGCTAGAAGTCCAAGGATACAAAGTTCTTCCTTGCTCTGATGTTTGGGAAATGTGATGCTGCGGTGGCTGACTTGTAGCAAGGAGAATCTGTGGAGAGGATCTTGCTTGCAACAGGCAAGAAACATGACTTCATTCCAGTGCTGCTGCTGTGTTACAGCCAGGCTTTAATGGAATCAGACCTTCCCATTAAATTAATAGGTTTTACGTGGAGCCCATCAACTAACATTTAATTTGCTTCAATAAGAAGTCAGGGCATGTGGGATCAAAATGGTCTGTGCTTGGGATTGTCTGGAAGAATCCCTCTATTAGAGCATCTTAAAAATGCTCGCTGAAACAAGAGGTGGCATTTGTGAATAAGCAAATTAATGCAATCTTAGATTTAATATAGTGCAAAACTAAGCCTGGACATGAAAATGATCTCTTAAGCAAGGATTTTAAAAGCAGAGAGAATGTATTCTATGACTTTGTTTGCTTAACAAAATAAAGGTTTCATGGAGTTGTTAAATCAAATCCATCTTGCATTGTCTGGTTCTCTTAAGCTAATGAAAACATGCAGACAGCTATTTGTATTTATATTCCCAAACTGCCATTCCAGTCTTGGGAATGGTTTACTGAGATTGTAGATGCAGGTTCTTCTGTCAATTAAGAAATACCATTGCAAATGGTTCAAGAGACTGCTTCAGCAGAACTTCAGTATCGTGAAGGTTTCTCTATCCCTTTGTTTAGAAAGGTTGGCCCCAGGTGATCCTTGAGGTCCCTTCCAACATGGTGTTCTTCAATTCTGTCTGACATCTGTCCAGAAAGTCTTGACCATGATGCTTTCTTATCCCCAACTATCACATTGTGTAGGTTTCAAACAGCACACCCTGCTCAGATTTTGTTTTGGCAGATCACAGGAATAGGCTCTGAATCCTTTTGTACGGGAATCCAAGTTTGTACATCTGGGCCGTTAAGTCAATTTGAATGAAATCAGTGTATAATAACCAGAGTTATAAACTGTAATGTTGATAGTTATTATCTAGGTGTTGGAGAAGGGGATTAGTGGGCATGTTGCTACAGCCCACAGTGAGAGGCGATATGTAACAACCATGAGTTATGCAAAGCGATTATATCAGTTAGGCTGGTGCATGCTAAGTGTTAAATCTCATGCCAGCGCTGGCCAGCTTTGCCATTTGGGGTTCCTATAAACAATGTATGGGCGTCAGAACGATCCCAACATGCACAAAGAACAAGCAGTGTTGCCACAAAGGAGCGGGAGTGGGCAGCTCTGGACATGTCATTACTTGGCCCTGCCACAGCGTGGGTGTTTTTATTCCATCTTCTTGCAGGTGTGGTACATCAGAGAAGGCATCTTAGATGCTTTGTGTCCAACAGATGAGCAAGGCGCTGGGTGCATCTTGTGCCAAAAGTGGAATAGTGGTGTTTTAGCATGCAAGAAGAAACAGTTATGCTGTTCCCTGAAGCAGTGCTGATGATTGGTCTCTTCACTGGGCTTGTTTTCAGGAATTGTTGTCAATATTTTGATGGGCATTTTATAGCCATTGTTCAAATGAACACTTTGGTTTCCTTTTGCAGATTTAAGCATTCAAGAACTATTGGGTTTTCCTTTCTGCTGCTGCTCTTGTCTCCATAAACTGGTGGGAAGATGCCCCAGCTTTGGAGTTGGTACCTGAGAGAAGGGCAGGGAAGAAGCTTGGACCACTGGAGCTGTTTTCTGTTGCTCTGTTTGGCATTTTTTTCTCAGCGTGGCTGTACAAAACTCCCAGGAAGAAGGATCTTGTCTTCCTTCCAAAAAAGATTTTCTCATGAAAAAATGATTTTGTCATTCAGTGCTACTTAAGCAAAATTTGCTTCCTTGAGGGGAGGATATTTTTATGGAAGAAATAATGCAGTTGATGCTATCAGGCATCATTAACTGCTCTACTTGTGCCTTTCTGCCTTGAGCAAAAACATACTTAAACCAGTGTGTTTATGCCTGGTGTATTTTATAAGCATGTTTTGTTGACTAAGTAACACCGTACTCACACCTAACAATCTTGGGGCTTAAAGGAAACTACTGAGCAATATTTGGAAAGAAAACTTCTCTAAAACTAACTTTCTTTTCCAAAGAGGTTTTGTGAATTGCTGCTGTGGGCTCTTCTCTTCACTGGTCAGTATTCCTGAGCTTGTCTTGGCACAGGGAAAGGAGAAAGAAAGATACTTGTGTTCATTGATGCAGATATTCAGGGAGTGTGAGTGTCTCAAAGCTTGTTGTGTCAACAAGCTCAGTTTAATTTCATGAATATTAGGCCTGAAAACTTAGGGAAGCTTTGAAGTGACATTATCCAGCTCCTGGGATGTCCCCATGGGCTTTCTTGGGTTCAAGAGCTGATGTGAGTGTGGGTGAACTGGTAGCTACTCTTCTAGTTTCAAAGGAAGCACACAAGTTTGTGGTGTGACTCAGCTTTACAAGAACACTGCTTTAAGCTGTGTTAATCACAGCTGACTATTCGTGTGTTTTGTTTGTTTAATATCCCTGTAATGTAGCTATTCCCGTTAAAGAAAGCCAGCAGCCTTTGTTCTCCTCTAAGCTATGTAAGACACCACTGCAGAAGTAGTTTGGGGCCTGAAGCTGCTATGACTGAATGCGGCTGGAATGTAATGTGTCACATCTGGTAAAAGGGGAATAGATCCATAGCTTCTAAAATCCCTTTATTTGGGGGGTGGGTTGGAACTAGAACATTCTTGGAAGATGGGAAAAAAGCTTGGTTAGATTTGAAATCTGTATTACTGGTGTGAAAGAAATAACAGAAAGTGAAACAAGAAATTGAAGTCTAGTAAATTTAGATGGCAGCGTGGTTCAGAAAATAGATCTTGGGATGCAGTCGATGCATCTGAGCCAAGAAATCAGTGTATTTGAGAGCAGCAGAAGCAGCTGGCTGGGAGATACCCTGCAACAAATATGTGAAATCCGCTGGGTTTTTAGCCTACAGCATGTGCAGCCATTTCCCTTTTGGGATTACAGTCCCCATTGTGCTGCTTCTCCCATGCTTATCCAGCTGAGGAGTTACCTGCCCACTCTGCTTTGTGCTGCAGAAGTGATAATCAGGTGATGCTTCTGTCTTCCTTGAGATGAAGGAAGGCTCTGATCCCTTTCATGCCTCTGGTCCCTTTCATGGGCATGCGTGCAGCATGGCATCACTGGTCCTGTTTGCTAGGAAATAGAAGGCACCTGCAGCCTGCTGGGTGGAAGAGCATCTTCCTTTTAGATGGTAACTGATGAGAAAAATATTGACCAGTATAAATGACCAAGGGAATAAATTAGTGTGTGAATATTAAAGATGTCAGAGCTATAGTCAGCTTCTTCTCAGTGGCACACTGACTCCCCATTGCTGCATCTGCTGGAACATGTAGTAAGTAGCACAGCTGCCAAGGTTCCTTTTAAACCCCTGTGTGTCACAACAAATACAGGATGATCATATGAATGAGCAATCTTTCTATTATCTCACTTCCTTGGAAGTTGAAATGGAGAATTAATCCTCTGCTCCATTGTCATCCTCTACTTTCCTGTTCATTTCCTTCCTCTCTTCATTACAAAGAGTCTCCTGAGGTTTACATGTGAGGAGAAAGTAAGATTGACGTTTTTAGCTGTTAAATGAGGTTAATCAGCTTGGTGGTGGGTGAGAGAACTGTGCTCTGAGGTTCAGAATGTGATACGAGTGGTTCTAGCAGGACCCTTATGTCAATCCAGTGCAAATTTCTTTGTTAGGCAGGAACTTTTGGGTTAAAAATTACCTGCTTGCTTTATTGTTCCTATAATGAACAACACAGGAATTGTGGAGTGGGAATATATGTGTGTAAAAAGAGGTGATCCTTTTCCTCTTGAAGACCTCATGAGTGTGATGGAAGGGAATTGGGTCCTTAAATCACTGTGCTGCAAAATGGCACAAAGGAAGAAAAAAAAACTGGAACACCTGGAATTTCTGCAGGATGAGGAAGGTCTGGGTCTGAGCAGACTTTGAGATGTGTAATTCTGGCAGCAGCCCAGGATGGCTGGACTGCTGGGGAGGAATGCTAATCCTTTACCCTAGCTTTTGGCAGAGGCTGTGAAAACATGCAGTTACGTTTTCCCTCTGCAGAATGCACAGTGAGGATGCAAACTGTACAGTAGCAGGCAAACCTGGATGAAGGCAGGAGTCCTCATTGCAACAGTGCAAACCTAGAGAAGCAGCATATCAATTTCTGCAGTGTCTGCTTGACTTCCAGCCCTAAATGACAGCCTGATGGCAGAGAGAGACCAGGAGGAATAATTAAAGCCATGCAACACTCCTCCCGTAACAGAAGGAGCCCGTCTTCCAGACTCCAAATCCATTTGCTTTATTTTCACCTAGCTGCCTGTAATATTAAAATCTGGATAACAGATTTTAACATCCAGTTACATGTCTTCATAGAAATATGTGTAAATAGTAGGGAGAAAACCAAACAGGAAATGCAAATGTGAGCTAAAACATTTGATGACAAATGCAAATTTCAACCTAAATATTTTCCTTTGCTTGGCAATAAATTGTTGCTGCTAAAAAGATGCACATAAAAAGGCTTCCTGAAGAAGTTAAACTGCATGAGAGGGAATCCACATGCTATGATGTTGGCAATTCCTGCCCCACAATAGCAGAAAGGGGCGGATGTAGGCAGCATGTCATCTTGGCACCCTGCTCCTCTGAGCTGCTGCTTTAAGGTGTAACCCCTTCAGGTGCCTGTGATTGCTCCTGAAGACAGCAAACTGCAATAGCACTGTGCCTGCCTGCATCCTTCCTGCTGAAATGGTCCCCCCAGCTTCCATTACAGATGGGATTAAATTTGCACTTGGAATGAGGAGGTGTATCGAGTTGCACAGTGATTCCGTATGCATCAAACCAGCCACCTCAGTGGGGATATCCTGCAATCTGCCCATCACCAGGTTCCTTTGTGGGTTTGAAAATAGGATGAAATGATGCATTTTACCAGAATTAACCTTGCATTTGTAAGAATCCTTTGATTCAATAGACTTCTGGGCTGTGATTTCCCATTTTCAATTGGGCTGTAAAATGTATTGAAGTGGCAACAGGAATTACCATGATGGTACTGTGAGATTGTTTTTCATTGTGTGGTATCCAAAGATTCTCTTCCAGGGGTGTAATTCCTGTTGTTATGATAGACAGGACAAGTGTCATGTGGCACCGCTGCCCATTCATAAAGAGGGACACATGTTTTACTTCCTCTCTTCCCCCAGATCAAACCATATCAGTGTGTATGAATGGGTATCATCATGTTTTCAAGAGTTTAGCTTTCCAGCTCATATAGTCAAATAGTGCTTTTTGTTCCTTAAAGGGATGTTGGAAAGGGGAACTGCTGGATATTTTTGCACTTGATCCAACAATGAACTCAAGTATAACTGTACTCGTAGTATGAGGTTTAATTACACATTTGTAATTCCTTTTCTTCTGCCCATTCACTACTGCAGCAGAGTAAGCATGTGTTCTCTGCATTCAGGGATGCTTCTCTGAGTACTCCTTGCAGTGATGGTGCTGGGAAATGATGGAGGCATGTAGATTGAGGCTTTTGATATCAAAGGCACGTTAGAGTATGAATTGATTGGACTGAACAGATGAATAGTACAGCTGCTAATTCACATAATTTACCTTCAGCTGATTCTTCTTGCACTGAAAATGGCCCACTTTATTTGCAACCAAGTATTGCATAGAAGAGCAGGAAGAGTAGTGATTCCAATGAAAGTGGATTTAGCTTTTAGTCTCCTCCAGACTTAATGTTCCTGTTCTAAGAGTGTCCAAGTGCGGGGGACCATCTGCTTTACATTTCAAGTAACTGTTATCATCCTACAGCTACCAGAAAACTTGTGATTTTGAGGAGGGAAAAACCAGTTAACACTTTGACTGCAAATCTTATCTTTCAGATGGGAAGAGGAATTCACAAGAAGAATGAGTCTGGAATCTATGGTAGAAACCTTACGAGAGGTAAGCTATGAATAGCGTGTATTGAAAAGTACAGATTTTCTCTGTGCCTTTTATTGTGGTGGTAATCACTTGAATTTGTCTTCTAAAATCTTTCTTCTAACTAAAGCAGCTGACTGTGTTGCTCTGTGCTAGAGAATAGTGTTAATGTTTGGAAGCTGAGTGGGGAGGTGCTGAAGTCTGAAAAAGTGAAGTCTGGGGTGGTGACAAGCCTTATCAGCCCTGTTCAGGTTAAGTGTGGAAGCATATATTGACCTCTTAGCCCTTAGTTCTTTGTGTGCTTTCTCTTGCAGGAGGCGCAGGAAGCTGAAGCTCTCCAGGAGGAGTTAAATGAAAAGATTGAGAGACTGAAAGCAGAGCTTGTGGTCTTTAAGGGTCTGATGAGTGATGTAAGTACTGGAGAGCAGAGTGGCCAGCTCCCATTGCCTTTGTGAAATGTGTGTGTCATGCAAATGGTTTCATTCATAAAAAGGTTATGGTCTTAGTGAGTGCTGCTTTGTAGTTAGCATTTATGGCTGCCTTTATGATCTAATGCATCAGGCAGATCACCCTGCCCCCTGCTTCCTGTCTGGTCTGTGTAGAGATGCATTAACTTTGCTGCTTAACCCATAACCTGGACTCTTCCCTCCCTTCCCTGTTCTCCACAGCTGGCACTGCTGGCATTCACATCTCTAGCCGTGGCACAAATGTTGGAGAACTCGCAAGCCAGGGTGAAGGACTCTTCACTGAGCAGCACCACGTATTGCTAACAGGAGGGATTCTGCTCCGAGTCACACAAGAGAGTCATGCTCAGAAAGGGAACGCACTATATGTATTTCCCAACTCCCTTTGGGAAAGCTTTGAATATCACTGGTACAAGTATCTGGCTTTGTTTCCAGTGCTGCTTTTTGGTAGAAGGCCCATGTCTCATTAGATCCTGATTTCATTTCAAGGCTGAGGATCTTTTAGGCTATGACTGTATAATTTGACTGGTTTGAGTTGGAAGGGACCTTAAAGCTCATACAGTTCCAGCCCCTGGTGTGGGCAGGGACACCTTCCACTAGAGCAGATTGCTCCAAGCCCTGTCCAACCTGGCCTTGAACACTTAGACGTACTGAGAGCATGTACTCATGCAAGTATCTAGGAAGATAAGCCAGGTGAACATGAAGTTAGGTGCTGTTCTCTCTAAGACTGAGGCAGTGCAGATGCCAGTTGTCTAATGAGTATGTCCTGTTATGCTTATTTATTCAGTAATTTTGCATAGAATTGTTCCTTCTGACTTTATATAAACTTGCAGAACCTGCTCCTTGGTGTCAAATCCATTCTCTCAGGGCCACAAGATCTGTTCATTTGAAGTTTGGCAATTAGCTGTCTCTTCTTTTGGTGTTTAATCGAGGACAGGCATGCTTGATTAGAGGCAGTGTGAAAGGGAGAAACTCTTTAGGGCTGCATAGCTGTGATGGCTTTTTCACTGGAGAAGAAATGGTGCTCCATGTGTACAAAAAGGGTGGTGGTGAAGGCAAACATCCTCCTCAACTTGCTCTCAAGTGTGTTTTGGGTTTTGCAAACCCTGTACGGGAGAAGAGAGCATAAGGAAAGCAGTGAGAAGGCTTGTTTTGAATCTCGCTGTCTAAATATTTAGAGCAGAGAAATACAAGATGTTGGCATGTGGCTCTTGCCTTCCTGTGGGTAGGAATTGCTGGTACCTGTCAACTGAGAGAGTGTTTAAGAGTGTGTCAGTGTTTAAAGACTTTTTCTCAGTGTGATTGTAAACCAGTGATCTCTAGCTTATCCAAAGGTGGTTGACAAGGGCTGGAGAAGAACTCTTCTAATGACTTAAAACCAAAACCAAACTACACCAACCAACCACAAAAACTAACCCCAAAGTTTTCATCTTGGAAAATGGATTTTGTATTTAAGCATGCTCTGCAGAGTGTTTCTGCTTTTCTGGTCACAGAGGAAGCATTACCTGGCCATTGAAGTTGTATTTTCTAGCAGAATAAGTCTTGTCTAGGCTAGAAAATACGCTTTTTGCTTTAATGTTTCTTCATAAGGAGCCAGCTGTACTTTCTGAGTGGGAGTATCTCACATAAATGATGTTTATGATTACTGCCCAGAGTGAAGTAAGGCAAGATATTTCTCAAATAGAATTTTTGCTAGGCTGGAAGCCAGGTTAATGCCATGAGAAGTGTTTTGTGTGTCACAAGTTTTCATGGATCTCTTTAGATCCAGTCTTGGTTTCTGTGATATGTATAAAGTTGCTGTGTAAGCTGGGGTCTGTTTTAAAGGCAACTTCCTCTTGCAGGCACAGCTTTTCTTCTGAAAGCAGGGGAGCTGTTGCATACTCCCCAGATCTTAGATTTTATTCCATCATGCACAATCTCAACAGGATTTTTTTCTTCCATTTTTAAAGCCTTATTGTCCCATACAATTTGCCTGTTGCCCCATCTAGCAGTTGTTTTGGGGTGGGGATAGGTTTTTCAGTGACAGAACACTGCAACTTTATTAGGTTCAGGTAAGAATGTTATTTGTTAGCTGTCTAGTCCATTTAGATTGTCCATGTACTGTCTTTCCTGAAGAGCAAGATGTAATATTGTGTAAGAGTGGTATGCCCTGGGGTTAGAGAGATACTGTGGGGTATCTCTTCTTTCCTGAACTGTATAATAATAGAGGATAATCACTACTGTCCTTCCTGCAGCCCATGACAGACCTGGACACAAAGATTCAAGAAAAGGCCATGAAGGTGGACATGGACATCTGTCGGCGAATCGATATCACAGCCAAGCTGTGTGATGTAGCGCAGCAGCGCAACTCTGAAGACGTTTCCAAGATATTCCAGGTGATTAGGCCATGAATTTTCCATAGGGTAGGACAAGGACTGAGGGGACAAGAGGGAGCAGCGTTGAGGAGTGTGGTCCAGGTCATTTGCCTTCTCTTGACTTTTCTCTGTGCAGGCATATTTTCTTCTTTCTCAAGTCTTCGAATATAGCTCTCTTCTCTGTAGTATTAAGAGCGTAACTTTTAGAGAGTTTGAAATAAGAAGCCTCAGGATGACCTTTAAGGCACACTGTTAGTCTGATGGTAGTCTACAATGAGTGCAGGGAAAAAAGCATGACAGGGTGTAGGTTTGTATAAATTGCTTCCTCACATTTGTTCCCTTCATAAGTGAAGGGTTTTAAGCTTTTACAACTATCATCTGAATGTTCTTATTTCTGTCTCAAGCTCTGAGGCTAGAAATAACACTTCTGTGATGGTGAGCTATGACTGCTTTGAATTCCTTGCTTTCATTGAGCTAACATGGCTCCTTGGTGCTAGTAGGAAAGTGATTTAATTTGCTTCAAAAGCAAGCCAGTTACAGCTCTGTGTGGAGTGAAACTGTAACTCCTGATGCAGCTTGTCTTCTGTACCAACTGCACTTTCATTTGTGATAAATCCAGCTTCCTTCAACTTTAAGTGTGTCTTTGAGTAGAGCTGCCATGTCTTTCTGTTCAAAGGTAATTGCAGAGCACACTTTTGGTCAAGCATGCAGTGGTTAAAATGATCATTGTGGAGATCAGTACCAGTAAGGGATGATTTATATGCTGAGGTAGAGGAAAAGCTAAAGTACGTTGGGATCGGACTGTGTGTTTGTGACTCTGTGGCACGATCTGTGAATATCTGTCATATTCACAGTCCTCAGATGAAGAAGTGATCCTCTGCACCCTTTGCAGGGACATTCCTTGAGTTCTCTGTATGTTTTTGAACTTCATTTGTTTGAGGTTGTCCAGGCATTTTCATGGTTCACTTTAACCCTTCTTCTGTCAACCTTCTGATGATTAGCAGTCTGCCTCTGCTGCTGGGGTGGGAATGACCCTGAAATCAAGGCTACCTAGAAAGGCTGTTCTTTTGTGGTGGTTCAATCCTGTGGTGGTGGCAGGAGAGAGGGGGAGTTCTGTCATTGCTCTCAAGCCTGCTGCCTGGACACTCCTGCCAGCTTCTGCTTTTCCCTGTATCATTCTAACCTCTGCATGTTCTCTGGTCCATCACAGACTGGTGCCAGTGAACAGATGAGCGTCTGTAGAGCACTGGCAGCCTGCAGCTTGCTTTGCTCTTCCCTGTTATGAACTGCTTCCTTGTGCTCTGTGTTCACCACTCATTAGCAGATGTAATTTCTGTCTTGAATACAAGCAAGCCCTGAATTGCCTGGGACCCGATGAACAGCTGTATTTGCTCACAACTAATGCCTCTCCTTCTCTATTTCTGCTCCTCATGGCGTAGCACCTCAATTGAACCTTCTAGTTACTGCTCTTTTTTCCAATTAAGGTGGCTTCCAAGAAGAAAGAACGTAAGCTCACATCTGATGATGACCTCTCTGAACAGGATGGAGACAATGGCAGGTTCTCTGATGATGAGGTCAGCTGCTCCTTGAACATCACAGATGAAATGAAGCGCATGTTTAATCAGCTGTGAGTATCATGAACAACATGGGGAAAGCTTGTTCTGAAATGCAAATATAGGCCCAGAACACTTGAGCTGCCTCATACTTGAAGGTTTTCTGGACATTCAAGTGAAATGAGCTGATTTTTGTTCCTCCCTTAAGGAGGGAAAACCATAGAGAATATAAAAAACTACAACCTCCTAGTTTGACTACTATAAGGTGTTATCATAGAATCATAGACAGGTTTGGGCTGGAAGGGACCTTAAAGCTCCTCCAGCTCGAACACCTTCCACTAGAGCAGCTTGCTCCAAGCCCCTGTGTCCAACCTGGCCTTGAACACTGCCAGAGATGGGACAGGCACAGCTTCTCTGGGCACCCTGTGCCAGCGCCTCAGCACCTTCACAGTAAAAATTTCTTCCTTATACAACCTAAATCTCCCCTGTTTCAGTTTGAACCCATCCTCCCTTGTCCTATCACTGCAGGCCCCCTTCAGATACTGGAAGGCTGCTGTGAGGTCTCCAGGCAGAACAGCCCCAACTTTCTCAGCCTGTCTTCATATGGGAGCTGCTCCAGCCCCTGATCATCCTCATGGCCTCCTCTGGACTTGCTTCAAAAGCTCCATGTCCTTTCTATGCTGGAGACACCAGAACTGCACACAGGATTCCAATGCAGTACTGTTATAACAGTAGCAAAACAAGAAATATGCAACACCATAAAAAAGTACAAAACATGAGTCTATTCTGCATATTTGGCTAAAAATCAGTTTTCTAGAGTTTTGGAAAGAACCTCACTGCTGCTTGGGCTGGATGGAATTTGGGAAGGTCACTGAAAGCTCAGCTCAAAGCAGATACAAACTTCTCTAGTATTTTGCATGATTTTTCAGTGGAGCTATAGGCAAATGGTAGTGTTGGGTCTGTCCAGAAGATCAGTTCTAGCAGTTGCAAGTCTTGCTGCAGAATGTGGTCTCCCCAGCTGGAAGGATTGGCATTTATTTTGCCTTAAGTCTCCCAGATTGGTGTCTTGGGAAGTCTGTAGCACCCAAGAAGAGACTCTGCACCTTGGTGGCACACAAAGCAGTTTGGGAGGCTGGCTGGTCCTGTGCCCTGCTGTTACCTTCCTCTGTTCTAGAAGTGATGGAGGTGGCCACAGCCTGGTGAGGCTTTTGAGGATCTCTGCTGTTTTCCTTTGGCAGAGAATAACCGCAGCAAGCACCATAGATCTGACTTCCCTAGCATTGAATAGCAGTGACTTCTGCCAACTCTTGCAGTGACTGCAGAGGGAAGAATTCCCAGTGCTTTCCCACACAATGTAGGACAGTATTTCTTATGTAGGAGTGCACAAGAAATTTTCCAGGAAGCACTAACTCCTCTTCTGTTGTTAGCTGTTCCCTAAAGTTCTGTTTTCATGGAGTGTCTTTCCATCTGAATTTCACATATAGGAGGAGATGTTTCTTGCACAAGTCATAGGTAACTCCTCTTATTAGGACTCTGGCTTTGGGTATCCTTAGGCCTTAGCAATATTCAGTGTAATAAATAGATTTCTGACTTCTCTACCACTAAAACTCAGTGTGACAGCAGAGTGTGTAGGTGTTAGAAAAGCAAGAGGCTAAAATTGAGCTCCTAGGTTTGTACTGCATTTATCTTTCAGTTTTGTTTCTAAACCTCACCTGTGATACCTGTTTTTTATTGGTGCTGCTAATGAAGTTCTTATTACATATGGCAGAAATCACTGTAGGACTCTTGTAGATATGTTCAAGTTGCTTTGATGTATAACAGGGTTTGTGGCTTGTTGGGGATGGTACATTTCTAAGGATGTCTGGGTTTGGGGTCTTTGTGAAGAACTTCTCTCATTCACAGAAACAAAGCAACTTGCATTTTAGCTGTTACAAACTTGGATCTTTACATGTCTAGTAGTAAAAAGCCCAAATGCAGTCAGCTTTAAAGAGTATGTCTGAAGTAAGCAGCATCCAGAACTGGAGCCTTTGTGCTCTCCCGCAAGGATAGCTCTTGCAAAAAGGAACTGATGTGAAAAAGTAGCATTGCAAAAGGAGCTATTCTGTGTGTCCAAGTTTATAGGGTTTTTTTTGTTTAATGACTTTTTAAAGTCATGCTGAGTCCAGGCAAAGAGCCTGTCTTTCGCCAAGCTCTTCAGCTCCTGAAGACAGTATTGGCCTCTGCTTCCGGACTAAGATGTTATCTGCTTAAAAAGGAAGTGAGCTCAAGTAATAAAAATGCATCAGCCTGAAATGAGCAGGCTGCTTCTGGGAGCCAGTTCAGGTTTTTGTCAGGCCTCCATAGCAAGGACAAGAAGCAGCTACTGGTGTTCTGCTCTGCTGCTGTTCAAACCAAAAGGAACTCGTGCCTTCTAAAACTTTCCTTTCTTGCACAACAGAACATACTAAAGGGGCTTAACCAAATAATGAGGTTAAAGGCCACTCTTGCCTCTGTTTGTTCTCAGTCTTAAGTGGCTGTAGTAGTATCTTTGTTGTCCAAGTCAACAGCAAGTATTTCTGCTCACCTGCACATTGCTTTGAGGCTTCAGTTTTTTCATTGTTGTTACTTTGGGGAATGGTGGTTTTTAAGTGCTTCAGGGGAAACGTTGGCTGAACTTCTACATGCAAAGCAGCAGGGAGGCTTCTGGTGGCTGTTCCTTGTAAAACCCCGCACACTGTGTTTGGGCTCGTTTTACCATGTCTAAAAAGAATAGTTTCAATAGTTGCAGTTTTGCAAACAGGGGAAACCAATGTGCAGCACCATCTGGAGGACAGAGCTAGGACTGGACTGGGATCAGGGATGTTAACAAGGAGCTTTTATTCTGCTTGGGGGTGGCAAACAGCCCAGGAGTGAGGGACTTGGACAGTGGCAAAGCCTGTTTGTAAAACCTGTAAGGGTTTTCAGCTACTGCATTGTTTCCTTCGCTTGGTTCTCATAGCCCCTTTTTTGCGGTTAATTAGAGGATGATTAATTAGAGGAGTGGGGCTGGAGTAGTTTTCACTGATGGTTTTCCTGTTCCCTTAACAGTCGTGAGACATTCGATTTTGATGATGACTGTGATAGTTTAACATGGGAGGAGAATGAGGAAACGTTGCTGCTCTGGGAAGACTTCACAAACTGCAATCCTTCCATTGACCTCCAAGGAGAGGTGAGTTTAATTCCATTCTTTTCTCAAACTATTCTCTGCAGAAACTGTATCCCTCAGCTGCTTTTAGCTGTCTGAGCCTTTGCATATTTAACTGGTGTTATAGTTTGCCACATGAACTTGCTTTGATTTAAAAATCCTTAGCGCTTTCTTTCTATGGTTGCTTTTCAGTGTGTACAATCAGTTTATTTGTCAAACTTCATTTCTTCTGCTCCTTCAAAATGAGTATTTGAAAGTACCTAGTGAGTGTCAAAAGATCCAATGTGTCTGAGTGTTATAGGAGCATCACATGATCTGTCATCCTTAACAGTCTGTTTATCTCAAGCCCTGTATCTTCTATAGCATCTCTGTAGACTATCATTCACATTTTAATTGTCAAAAGAGTGCATGTAGCACACACAATGGCACAGTTTAGTGGGGAGGAAAATCAGTATGGCCTGTGGAAGATGTTAAAGCATGTATATCTCATCACAAACAAAGAAGCTGTGGCTGCAGGACTGCGTAAGGCCCCAGGGGTCTTCTGAAGCCATGAATCTTGTGCTTCCATCTTCTTAGTCAATAGGATTCTTCTGGCATTGGTGGATAATAAACAGCTTGCTTTTAATCCTTAAGATCCCTCACTAAATAAGCTAATGGCTGCATGCTGCCTCATTCGGTGACTCCTGAGCCTTTTTAAACAAGCCTGAAGAGTGATTGAAATGCCAAGGTCAGGCTTTGTGCGGGTAGTCTTTAAATGCAATGCTATTATTTCATTACCGAGCAGCACAACAGCAGTAGGTAAGAAATAATCCTGCCTCCTTCCATCAGCACTGTAGTGTGAAGATGCTGAGGCAGCAGTCTTCTGAATATTGTCTTGTGTTGACTGCCAGGAGTGTGTTAATGTTACGTCTTCCTGTTTGTATATCATCTGGCATCCTATGAAACTGCAGAGATTACTTAGAAGTGCTAGGGCTGCAGAAAGCAGTGTACTTAGCTACATGTCGTCTTTTGAGCAGGGAGAGTGGCAGAGTGATAATGTGCAGCCATGTGCTGGAATTAGTGACAGATTGATTTGCATATGCCCATGTGTGCATGTATAAGCACAGCTATCAGAGGAATATTGCCGAACTCAGACCTTACGTGCAGAAACTCTATAAAGGTTTTAAGCAGCTTAAATCCTTCTAAATGAAAATTATACAAGGAAAGGGTAGATCTGTCTTGTAGATGGAGATTCAGAATAAAGACTGCTCTGACTGTGCCTGGTCTTTAACATCATGCTTTACATGTCTGAATCTTCCTTCCCGTGGCTTTATTCCTTTCAAGTTCTTACATGGTGCCATAGCCACCTTCTTTTATGACCTTCCTCCTTAAAGCATTTCTGCATATAAAAGGATAAGTGGAATGATTCTTGTAGCTATAGGCTGGACAGCCTGGTGCTGATACCAGGCAGGATCCTGATAAAGCTGCCTCAGATATGACCAGAGGATGGAAACATAATTAATGCTCATCAGTGCAGTTGCATTAAATTGATCCTTTTCTTTCTGGAAAAGGGAGATAGGTAATAATGTGAAAGAGGGAGCAGTGACGTTGCTTTAGTCTCTCTGTGACAGCATGAAATAGTGCTGTATGTTTTGTAGCCCGGACTGTACTGACAATCCAGTGTTGATGTTATGGGAGCTGCTGTCTGGCAGAATGTTTCCTACGGGACAGCATGTGTTCTTGCATGTAGCATTTCCATCAGTGGTGGGCTGGGGTGAGCTTGCTTTATCTAGCTGTTACACATTTCAGTAGGAAGCAATTCGTGCAGAGCATAGGTGTGAGCTAACAGAAACTGAAAGGACTTGAAAGTAATAATATTCAATTGGAAAATGGGCATTCCAGGGCAAAACTGTATGTAGCACTTATGGTCAATGCAAGGAAAACAAAGCTTCATGGCTAGAGAGCAGTTACAATCTAAATGTCATCAGACTGTGAAAGCTTTGGGAAAATCCATGGGTTTGGTTCTTTGGCAGCACCGTGTGTGTGTGTTAATTGCTGGAGCCTTGGTCTGTAGGTCCCTTGATCAGAGCCTTTTTTTTATACAAAGCCATGGTCACTGTACAAAAATGTGTTTTAAGAAACAGAATATTCCCTGCCTGTGTAAAACTGTATTGAATCTTTGCATGAAAGAGCATCGCAAGCTGCGTTTCTGAGCAGGTTAGCCAAAGAACCTTCTGAATTCCATGTTAGATTCCTTCTAATTCTTTGTGTCCTCCTTTCCCCTGCAGGAGGAAAACCTGGGAAACTTGATCCACGAAACAGAGTCTTTCTTTAAAACAAGAGACAAGGAATACCAGGAAACAATAGGGCAGATAGAGGTAAGGAAATGGTTCATGACAATAGGAATGTTTCTAGTGGATGAAAACATACAGTGTTCTGGTCCAGTATATATGCAGAGGGAAGGTGGAATGTCTATATGGAAGTGATTTTCCTCTGACGTACCCTTGGGGTTCTTTTCTGAATACCATTCTCTGCACAGCACTGAGTAAGCATAAATCTGTAGCTGATGGAGAAAGAACCTTCAGAACAAAGAAAGAAAAATGCACTAGTACTCTTTCTCCCTTTGCATATCCACCATCACACTGGGAAATGCTTTCCAAGATGTGGCCTCAGAGGTTGCCAGACACAACAGCTGCAGCTTCTCCAAATCTCTGCCCTGCCTAGAACATGCTTTCATTAATTACTGTGTGTTGACAAACAAGCTGCTAAGCAGCAGGAAAAAAAAAAAAAACAATTTGAGGGCTGCTTAAAGCCAGTGCTGAGCTCTGATTAAATTGTACTTCATCAGCTGATGGTTTACAACACTGAAGTTAAACATAAATGGTGTGGATGTTTCAGCTTGGCTCTGGGCAGCTTTAGTATCTTCACCAATATATAAATGCAGTGAAGCGGGGAGAAGCTGTTACCATCTCACCTTAGGCTGAATGTTCTCTCCTATTTCTTACAGCTGGAATTGGCCACAGCCAAGAGTGACATGAATCGCCACCTTCATGAATACATGGAAATGTGTAGTATGAAAAGGGGCCTAGATGTCCAAATGGAAACCTGTCGTAGGCTTATCAAAGGCTCAGCTGACAGGTAATAAGATGTTACCATTCTGCCTGGGATGCTTCAAAAGGTTTCATCTGTTTCCTGCCTGTTGTTTTGAAGGCACTAGCATCATTTTCTTCTTTGGATAAGGTTGCTTTGTTCAGAGTCAAGTACCAGTCAAAAAGGAACTGTGTAGCCATGTAACAGTTACCTTGTTCCTACACACAGTAACTGGTCAAAGGATTCAACAGCTGAGTGTAAAACCAGGGATCTCTGGTTTGGATGGAAGTTTAGTCTTAACATTGCAGGTGTGGAACTCTTAAACAAAAGCCAAAATTAAACCTTGACTATGGACTTATATGAAGAACTTGGATTTTAACCTTCTCATGTGTTAAGGACCCTATACTATAAGGGGGGTTTCATAGCTCTTGCTTGCCCCAAGTGCATCTCCTGGCTTAAAAGAACAAGGTGATAAACTTTAGAGTTTTCATGTTTATATTTATGGATGACGAGACTCTCTGTAGGATACTCCTTGTCCATTTCCTCATCAGTAAACCTAGGGCAGCCTTTATGCTTGTACAGGAGATGGCCGGAGTGGGGTGGCAGCATATGGGCTGTATTACTACTAGTATTTACCGCAACCCCAAAGTTTAATGTTAATAAAGTACATTGGGAAATGTTTTGGGAAGTAAAAGCCACCATTTTCTTCAAAGGTTGATTTTTTTTTTTTTTTTCTTTTTTTTCCCCCCCTTTCTGTCATTGATATGTAGTTCCTTGTCTAAACCTTTCTCTGACTTTTCCCACAGAAATTCTCCATCTCCCAGCTCTGTAGCCAGCAGCGACTCAGGAAACACAGATGAAATTCAGGATGAGTTGGACAGAGAGACGGATGTGGAGCCCATGGTCACCTGATATACATCTGGAGCACTCCAGTGAAAAGGAAGATACAAGAAAAGATTATAAAAGAATACACTGATGTGGGGGAAGATAACAATAAGACTTGTAAGCCCTCACACAGGGTTTCTAAGGACTCATTCCTACACGCATCCCCACCCCACGCAAGGATTGGTGCTGTAAATTTCTATTGTTCTACAAATCATAAATGCAGAGTCCTGTAAGAAAACATGGTGTTTTAATTGTGCCTTTGCCCCAAGCTGAGCCACTTTGAGCTCCAGTGGAATATTAATAGCAGGTGTTTTTATACAAAATATCCTTTCAACAAATCCTAATCCGTTAGCAGCAGGGAATGGTGCTGCAGAGGCTCTGGGTATTTCAAGAAGCTCATGGTTTTATTGAACTGCTGCACCCATTGGCAAAACGAATGCTGGCAAAACAAGTGAACCTGAGACAATTATAGTGCAATTACCAAAGTCTGGCTGCAAACAAGAGAATTGAACTGTAACAATTTGAACTATAACAGTCCAAATTGAGCTTGGAACATCTAAAAGCAGGGGTAGAGACAGCTTTTAGGATTAAGCAGTTCTACAATATTAACAGGAGTTTCTCAATTACATCTTTCTGGTTGAAGGAGCCTTTGAGATGCATTACAAGCTCTCTTCTTGACTCCAGAGTCTGAAGAAGCAGCAGGTCTCAGCTCGGTGGCAAAGCAGGGGACAGAAGAGGGTTCCATGGGGTGGGAATATCCCTGATAAACTTCTATGCAAAAAAAAACCCACAAAAAAAAAAAGCTGGCCTTATTTATATGGAATGTTTGGTCCCTGCTGGGAAACAGTTAGCTCTTGGGAAAGAAAAGCTAAAACCACATTTGCACATGTTAGTTATCTGTAGAGCTTTTTTTGAGGAGGAATGTCATATTACAATGCCTTTGTTTCCAGTGATTGGATTAGGAGGGGAATCAGCCCTTCAGTTCTTGTGTTGTTTTGTGCGTTCTCTTTTTCAGGATTCTTCTTTTAAACCATAGTGTTTGCAGATTTGACTTTGCTGACAGGGAGATAACTCCATTTTATGCTGCTTTCATGATGTTTAGAGTGGGATAGTTTGAAGCATCAGGATAAACTGACACGCGGTAGGATAGATGTAGGCTTGAGACATGACACTGGGAGAGTTCCAGACCACTGTTCTTAAGGGAAGCTGAACATCAGGAAATACTGTAATCCTTTTTAGGGCGTAGTAAAATGAATCCCAAACTACTGCTGCCCTAGAATTAGGGAGGGTCAGCCATGTGCTTTCTCTGTGAGAAAGTGAGGAGACCTAGGCTTTGTCAATCTTTCTGTATTTTTACACAGGAGAAAGCAGCATCAAAAGTCTCGGTGGTGTTTGAGGCAACTCTGTCATCATCAGGTATGGTTATAGTGGGAATTGTAGCACCTCAGCCAGGTAAAAAC
Organism: Forpus xanthops; assembly: GCA_032466535.1. Lineage (NCBI taxonomy): Eukaryota > Metazoa > Chordata > Aves > Psittaciformes > Psittacidae > Forpus > Forpus xanthops. The sequence goes on along the minus strand of JASSUY010051778.1, from coordinate 6,618 downwards.
AGGGTATAAACCTCAGCCAATAATTTTATGTTTGTTTTTTAGACCAAGATTGAAAGTGTAGTTAATACTGCCTAAAGGTAACTGTAGTTAACCTGCAGTTGCAAGACTTGGAGTAAATACCATATGTATTTGATTTCCTGCCAGGAAGCTTAGAAGCTGCTAAGTAGGAGGCAGTGCTAGGACTGGACAGGGAGCTACCTGATTTAAGCACCCTCTCAGTGTTATGTAAAGGTAAGCTGGCCAATCTTTTTAGCTCCCTGAGTATTGTTTCGCAACTATTGGTCTGATATCAGTGGAACTGCATTGTAAGCATGCACCCAGTGCTGCTTTCTTCCAAAAAGAGTGCAAATGTCTCAGCATATGGCACGTTCCTGAGCAGAAGTGCCTCTGTCTTGTGCAGCTATGCAGAGGGGCAGGACCTCAGAAGGTTTCTGTTCCCCCTGTGACTGTGGGTACAGTAATATCTAATCAGAGTTTCCCCTGTTGCTGCCTGGAGTTTCATTGCTATTCAGCTCTGTCTCCTGCTTAGGCACGATGGTGCTTTTAGGCTACATGAATCAAATGGGCTTCTTGTGTTTTTCAGAGTGGGGAGGAGTGCTGGCATGGTCCATCTGGATCTATAGTGTGGAGGTCATGATCCACAGTTGATGGCTTCTGTTCAAGAAAACAGATCCAAGGATATTCTGGCGGTTTCCTTACTCAGTGCAGTTATTTATAGAGTAGCTAGCAACTTCTTGGTTCCTGTGGTGTGGGTTAGGGGCTTTTTCAAAGCCTCTTTCATCATGTAAAATGTAGATAACTTTTCTCTGGAAAAGAAACCTTATCCCAAAGTGCTCATTCCTATTATTTCTTAGGTGGCCGAAGTGGTAAATGTTCACGTTCACTAGGGCTACAAGTTAGGGGGGGGTGGGTGGGGGACAAGAGATGGGGTATTTTTGTGAGGGGGCTGGGACTGCATGTTTTCAATCAAGTACTGTTAAGGTTTTGAAGCCTGTATGAACTTCAGCTGCTAATACATAGTTTCTCACGTGGCTGAGAAACCATCTGCCAAAGCTGAATGTCTGTGATGCTTTAGTGATGTTGGTGGAGGTGTTGTTAAGCAATCAACTTGCACAGTGACCCAGCCTTGGTGGAGGCTGCCTTTCAGCTCTCCTCAGTTAGGAAATGCTCTTTGGTACTAGAGAAACTGAGCAATTTCAGTGGCCATCTGGCTTAGCTGCTGCTGTGTTGTGGGGTTTGTTTCCTGTCAAACTCAGTGTCCTACTAGGATAAAGGCTGAGAGCTCTTAAGCTGGGAGCTGTTGTGGTGAGGGTGGGAAAGAGGATAACCTCAGCTTGCCAGTGAGAGCCAAGTGAGGAAGCAGAACTTCAGCTGTAACCTCGGCTTTATCTCATAGCCATAATTACAAGGAGCATCTGTAGTAGGGTTGTGTCTGTTGGGAAGTGTAAAGGTTGCGGGGCTAGAGTAGAGAGTTTAGAATTAATGTGTATGGTGGTGATGTGTATGACAGTAAATTACCATGGTTGTTGGTGTCTGTTTCTTATAAGCATATTTAATCCATTTTTAAAGAAGAAAAGGTGTTTTCATACTCGGGATCAGGGGGTTAGTTTTATTTAGGCTGTGTAGCACTCAGTGGATCACCAGAGTCTGTCCTGGAGAGTTTCCCTCAGAGGTCTTTGGTTTAGTTTAAAGCGATGCTGCTGACTTAGCCGACAGTGGTCGTGTTCTGTTCGCATGTAACCACTCCATAGAAACCAGATCAAAAGCTTGCCAGAAAAAGGTGAAAATGCTGGAAATTATTTTGATGACCTCTCTTCTTTTTTTCCTTTGTAAAGCTGTAAATACTTTCTTTTTGTTTTCTATTCTTACTGCGGTGTCATATTGACACATTTTTAGACTTATGGATCCGAAAATCCTCCTCATTGTTTCTCATTTTTTACATGAGGATTTCAAGGAAGCAAATTTTTTTGCTTGTTAGCAGTGTACTACTCGATCCGATTCCTAAAATGGGTTTGTACAACACAACTGTTTTCAGTACACGAATGACAGTTGCTTTTGTGGATGCATGTTCAAAAATGTCCAAAGAGTAATGTGGTACAAATGTGTTTTTTCAAAGACTTAGTAATTATCATGTTAGTTCACACGAGTTAAAGACAAGACTCTTTAACTGGGGGAGGGATGTAATGAAACTCATCTAAGCTAAATGTGTATTCTATTTATAAAAAAACCACTATTTAGTCTATTTTTATTAGAAGTTTTTAAAGTGCAAACAGAACTCTGTTAGCAAATGCAATTATTCCCTTGGAAAGTATCTTCTGCTCTGGTGGGGCTCCACATTCCTTAGTGGTTTCAAGCGATAATGTGGAAACAATATGACAGGTATGGCTGTGAAGCACTTGCCCATCGCTTCTGCAAGCAAGGAGGGGAAAGCAAAGAGTTAACAGATTTGCTGCCACTGCAGAGTTATTGCTGCTGTAAAAACACCCATTTTGGTGTTTTTTCCCTTCCCCTGATTGTGAGGGGTTCTGCTGTGAGGGTAAAAACCTCCGTTTGCCCCCCTGAATACCGGGGTGATGAGAATCATGGAATCACAGAATGGTTTGGGTTGGAAAGGACCTTAAGATCATCCAGTTCCACCCCCCAGCACATTGGGTTGTGCCACAACCCGCTGTGTCACAGCAGTTTCAAATCCTGCCCCAGAGCATCTTTTGTGTTCCACCTGGCTGGAAGATAAGTGATGTTTGTCCACACATAAATTGGAATTAACTTGATGAAACAAAATAATAGCTCAGAATTGTGCCTGAATCTACTTCTAAAGCTGCTTCTAATCTGAGATGATTTATTTTAAGTAACCATTCTTACCAACAAAAGCAGAAGTTGGGTCATTGGTCCAGGCTTGGCAGAGGGAAAGCTGCGGCGATCAGGAGGTGCTCACAGCCTTGCCACAGCGCTGCTGCGGTCTCTCTAAAGCAGCGATTTCCTTTTGTTTCCCTTGGCTCTGGAAAAGGCGGAAAAATGTTTGTGTTGGAGGAGAACTGCAATATTGGGAAGTCTCTGATTGTGTTTCACGTTTGAGTGCTTCGTTTTAGAGCTGAATGTTTAGAAAGCATGATTTAGCACAGCGAAATGAAGAAATTGTAATGCTTCCATTGTTAGTAATACCCTGATGAGGATTTTCCATATGTTTCTTCAGGACTTCTGGTTCTTTTTATTCATTTGCACTGGTCCAGGACTTGGTTGCAGGGGAACACACAGCTTTTAAAAAGCTTTGCCTTCAGTGTTAAGTCACCTGAATTTAAGCTTTTAGTAGAATCAAACTTCTGTTTGACTTTTAAATGAGAAAACAAATTGCCAGCCAGGGCAGCACATAGTAACCTGGTGTTAATAATGCTGGTTTTAGAGGTGAACTAGAGACACAACCTGCCAGCTTCTTAATTCAGTCCCTTGCCGTCCTGGTTCTGGAGAGGGGAACACTAAAGGCTTGAACACAAGCCTCTGGCAGAGCAGTGAAAACCACTTGATTTGTTTCCTTTTGTCTGTTTTTGTGTGTAGTTCAGTGTCTCAAGACCCTTCCGCGTTTGCGGGAGCCTTTCAAAGCTTCTGTTTTGAAGAAGCAACAAATAGTGTTTAAGCAGTGGGTATTTGCTTCTGGAACTCGGTTCCCTCCTAATTTGAGGCACTCCAGCAATAAGGCACTTCCGTGAGCAGAAGTGGGGCTCACAGGTCTGACTCACTCTATCTTTGGAGGAAATAATGATGATGATGCTTAAAACCAACCCCAGGGTGGCCTCAGAGCTGTGTCATAGCGATGCAGAACACTCTATGGTTGTGGGCTGCCCAGATCGGTGACCCCTGCACAGATTTCGTCTGAAATCCTGCAGTTTTGTTTAAATTAGAGAGGATTGAGGATGGTTAAAAGCTCGGTCACTAAAACCACTTCTTGTGTAAAGTGATGTCACTAAAAGACACTCGATTCAGTCCTTAAACATCTGTGGCTAAAGTGTATGTTAGCTGAGTTCTGCCTGAAAAGTAATGATTATTTATTATTTAAGGTGTTTAAGTGGAGGGTATTGATGCCTCTTTCCCCATGCTGTGTCACTTCTTGTCAGTTCCTCTGAAGTCATGTAAGACTCTCTTTTTATACACATGAAAACAGACTGCTGATCAGTGTGGAGATGAACCTGTTTACTGTTACTGGTGTAAATATAGTGCTTTGTATTCTGTATATTAGCTTCTTTTCAAGAAAAAGACTGAACTTGATGATGCTATTTGATCTCTGGCGGGGAAAGGACGGAGGATGAACCAGCTCCCAAGCTTGCTCGGGTATCGAGCTGCAAATCAATTTCCTCTGCAGCTGGAAGCTTGTGCTGGGTGGTTGTGAGCAGACCCAGTGGAACACGCACTCACTGGAGGGGGATTTTGGACCATCAAAGGCTTCCAAAACCTAATCCACTTTAGCTGAAGCACCGAGAAACCCCTGCAGGAAGAGCCAGAAGCACTTGTGCTCCCTTGAGTTCCAGCGGATTATCTCCATTTTCCTTAGTGCCAAAACCAACCTCACCGACCCCTTCCAGGTCTGCTCTCTGCTCTGCTCTCCCATCCTGTGTCCATCCGTCCTCATCCGAGCGGTTCATCCTTCAGTGCTCAACCCATCGCTCACCGTACCCTTCTCCATGGGCTTCTCTGTGCAGAGCGAGTGTGATGGAAACGGGTCCCAGTCATGCTCTGGTGATGAGGAAGAAAAAGAGGAAAATAGGACAAAAATCTCCTAAAATAAATACGGAATTCCTGGTTAATGGCTGCGTGTGGTGATTGTGGGGTGGGAAATGCTTTTAACACAAAAACTGCTTGTGCAGTCGGGGCTGAGGAGGGGAACAACCGTCCTCTCCCCCTGGCTCCACAGCCCGGCCTTTGGGCAGGTGCTTTGGGGTCCCAAATCCTCCAACCTCCCCCCAGAATACTGCCCCACGGTCCTGTAAAAATACCTCAACCTTCCCTAAACCTAAACCCCTAACTGTCCTAAAAGTACCCCCAAACCTCCCCTAAAGCTGCTGCTCTTTCAGCTGCCCCTCTCAACCTCGTGCTTTTCTTCTGGAGCTGAACCCGCTCCATCCAAGCGCAGCCTCCTCCTGAGCTGTGCCTGAGCCGAGTCCCCGTTTTGGGGTGGAATCCCTTTCCCCCCGATTTTGAGTCCTTAGAGGGATAGAAGCAGCTGCTTCCTCTTCCACGCAGGTCCGAGGCTGGGACCTTCTGCCACCCTCCGCTCCCTGCCTCAGCCGCCTCCTTCGGGTGGTTTATGATTATTAATTATTATTAATTCTAATTACTTAATTTCTCTTTAATTAATGACTTTTCTCCCCACTCCAGCGCCCCGCCCTTTCCCACGTGCTGGATGCACCGTCTCCCCATTGGCCGGACGCAACCACCGCCTCCTTCATGGGGGGGGCACCCTGCGGGCGCGGGTTCACCCCACTCACGGGGCAGGGGTGGGGCCCGCACCGCCCCGCGCAGCGCTGTGTGCGGGAGCGGGGTCCCCCCGGCGCCACCCGCGCCCGATCCTTTGGGATTCCATCTCCTGTTCCATTGGATGCGTTTGGTGCGTCCCCCCCCATCTGCGGTGGTGTGAGCACGGCCGGGGAGTGCGGCGGGGCCGGGATGTGGCGGGCGCTGAGGGGCGGCGGGTGAGTGACGGGTTCCGGCCCCTTCTCCTTCCCTTTGCTCTCCCTTTCCCTTTTCCTTTCGCCCTCTCCTTCCTCTTCCCTTTCCCGGGATGGGAACAGCCCAACCCCGCCCCACACCCGCTCCTCGGACCCTTTCCATTGCTGTCGCAGCTCCCGTTTGCTGTGCGGGGCCGTTATTCCCTTTTGCTGCCTCAGCCCTCGCGTTCCCCACTCCCCCCCCCCCCCCCCCCCGCCCTTTCTGCCCCTTTTCCCACGCTTTTTTGGGGGCGATATTGCTGAGATCGGCAGTTTTGAGTCGGGAAACGCAGCCCAAGGTCCAGCAGGCATCAGGTTGGCTTTTGCCCTCTGGACTTTACCAGGAGCTGGCAGCGCGCTGGGGTGTGGGAGCGAACAGGATCGACTTTCCCTTGGGAATTCCTTTCCCAGCATCTTTTCCATAGCGAGGAGCGGGGATTGCTGGCCGGTGGCTGTGTCCAGGCTCTGAGCCTGGCTCTGGCATCGTGATCCCGTGGGTGGATGGAGCACAGGAACAACACGGGGCTGTGGCTGGGCGTGCACGGCTGCATTGCACAAGGAGCCAATCCCACGCGTTGCTGGGAAGGAGGGAACCAGCGGGGTTCCGTGTCTCCTCTTCCTCCTGTCCCAGGTGGAGATGGCGGCACCACTCGGCCGTCACTGTGACCAACGAGCCCATCCTTGAGTTTAAGCCAGGGAGCCCTGAGCGAGCAGCGCTTCAGAAGGTACCAGCGCATGGGATGGGGCTTCTGGGGGTCTTAAAGGACCGGCCCGTCCCTGCTGGGGCAGCCCCGTCCTCTTCCCTTTCCTTTTCATAGAACCAGAGAGTGGTTTGGGTTGGAGGGACCTTAAAGCTCATCCAGCTCCAACCCCTGCCACAGGCAGGGACACCTTCCACTAGAGCAGCTTGCTCCAAGCCCCT
>JASSUY010051773.1:0-11922 GCA_032466535.1 Forpus xanthops | reverse complement strand
GGTGGTGAAGCACTGGAATGGGTTTCCCAGGGAAGTTGTGAATGCTCCATCGCTGGTGGTGTTCAAGGATGGGTTGGACAGAGCCTTGGGTGGCATGGTTTAGTGTGAGGTGTCCCTGCCCATGTCAGGGGGGTTGGAAATAGATGATCTTGAGGTTCTTTCCAACCCAAACTATTCTATGATTCTATGATTATAAATATTGGTCTTGAATCTGATCTAAATCAGAGAAGGATTTAATAGCAGCCACTCTTAAAAGAGATAGTCAAGTGATTCTACAAGTAGCAAGAGGATGAGTGTATATATATATATATATTTATATATATGTATCTGTGAAAGCTCAAAGCCAGTCTTAACAGTGTTACATGGTTCCTCAGACAGTTAACAACTCCATCTGTTCTGACACTACAAAACCCAACAACATAAGGGATGAAAGAAGAGTGTGATTCATTATATGGCCTGAGAAGATGTAATAAATTTTGTTATGTTTCTTGGACTATAATATAAAATGTGTGGGAAAATTATCTTGAGGGAAGTTAGAGAAAACTGGGGTCTAACAGAAGCTGTAGTATTAAGGAAATTTTTTAGGGTGAAATACAGTTGCTACTTCTAGGACAGCTGGCATACATGGAGTCTACTCCACCGCAGTTCCCTAGGCAACACAACCTCACATCTTATCACATGCTAAGAGGAGTAACAAAGGGTAACGTGGAGTGAAATGGAGTGACCGTGGCCAGGCTCTGTTATCTCTGCAGGGATGAGAACTCAATGGTACCATGCAGCTGATAAACTGCATAGCAGCTGTCAAATGGAAAATATAAGAGAAGACATTTTTTGCTGCACCAGCCACTGTGGCAAAATCACTTTCCTCAGATGAACTTTGCCATTATAATCTCACTGCAGTATTAATGCACACCTCTATCCCAAAGTTACTTGCCATAGTATAACCACCCTTCACTGAGCATGCACTCTATATTTTATTGACTGTATCTTTAAGAGAAAAGTGTGTGAACTTTACACTGGTCAGTAACAGACTAGTATCACTGGACTCTAGTATGACTAGAGTCACTCAAGCTCCACCTGAATGTAAAGAAAATGTATAAAAGCAAATAAAAGAGGAGAGAAGTTAGGGAAGATTCCATAACTTCTGTGATCAGACAAATAGCTGAACCTGTCTTCTTCCCCATAGGGATGTCTATTGGGTAAGAATTTTATTCTATATGCACTAAATGGTCAGCTTACACTAGCTATAATTAGTGATTACAGTTTGGTTGTGTATTGCTTTAAGCTGATTTTGCAGTCAGTGTGCTATCAGCAGCAATCTCTGACCCTTATGCTATCACAAACTTGTATTTTGTATAATAAAAAACTTCAGCTGAAGTCTATTTTGTGTGTCTGGAGGTTTGAATGACTCTGTCAGCATAAGTCACTGAGTAGGTTAGTCGAATCACCCTCTGGTCTGTTCAGCAAGGTCCCGGTAACAGGATGCAGACAGGCTGATCTGATACAAGGATCTCAACATTATTGGGACACTGAGAAGGTGATCAAACATAAAGGGTTCAAGGAAACGCCACTTTTAATGTAACAAGATGTCGTCACGTTGCCTTGATTTGCTGAGGTCCAAAAGAATAGTACAGTGTTTATACGTCATGGGGAAATATATTTGTGGATATGAAAGCAGATTTTCCTAACAACATTACTTTAAAGTTCATTGTTAAAGCCGTTTGTAAGTTTTAATTAGTCTTTTTTTTTGAGAAAAATCCGTGCATGAACTCATGCTTGTAAGAACTCAATTTCTGATAACAAACTTTCCCCACTATACAAATTAATGCCAGTGAAAGAAGAGGACACGAAGTAATTTTATGTGAGTACTGACTCTGAAACAAAACTACAGCTAAATCTAATGATAGTTCACTGCAGATACAATTAGTGCAACAAAATAATTATGTACTAAAGAATCATCTTGCCATAAGAAAAAAAATCGGAGTGCAGAAAAGCTGTGGTAACTGAAATAACATGATGAAAGCTTTTAAAACAACACTGAGGTGTAGTTTGACCAGAAAAATCACTCTTGAGACTTCTTAAGGGACCTTATTAACTAAAGTCGCAGAAGCATAGTATCACTCAGAGAGCCCTAATGGAAATCTCTGCTGAGAAAAGATTTATTCAGGAGTTCTGGAGATGCTACTTATGCTTTTATATCTCCACTAAGAAATATTATTTCTTTATAACTTATTAAATAGAATTCACTTTTTCATCCACCGTAGCCCCCAAATCCGTTTTGTAATGTTATCTTAGTCGGTTCTCTCCCATGCTCTACTCACAGGATACATTATTCTCATTTGATAATGGCATCTTGTACTTGTTGCTATCAAGTAGTGTATTTTTTTCTAAAAGTCCTCTCTTTTCTGTATTAAGATAATTTTGAACTTTATTTGCATATCACAACATAGTGACTTTTGACCTCGATTACTGGCAGATTTAATACATCTACTTTTTAATGCTTATTCATAAAATTTTTGACGAGTACTATTCAAGATATATTCCAGCAGAGACTAGCTTAGTACAAGCTTGTATTCTGAATTTGAACTGTAGAAAACTGCTCTTTATATTCAGCTATCAAACATTTTTGCAACTATGCTATGCTAACATTATGTAATGATGTTTCTATAGCAAACTTTTAAGAATACTACATGAGAAAAAACAACACTCAAAAAAGTAAAGATAAATGGCAAGCAGATCAGGTGCATGACTGTTTCTCCTCTTTTTCTCTTCTCTTTTTTTTTTCCCATAAAGTCTGCTACCATGCTATAAGAAAGAAACTAGGCAAGTCTGATATAATCTAATTTCAGAAACTGGAACAGGCTGTTCAGGGAAGTTTTGTCTGCCCCATCCCTGGAAGTGTTCAACACCAGGTTGGACAGGGCTTTGAGCAACCTGGTGTAGTGGAACATACCCCTATCTGCAGCAGGGATTTGAACCTAGATGATCTTTAAGGCCCCTTCTAACACAAACCATTCTATGATAAAAATCACAGTGATTAAGACCACACTGGCTGTTATTCACCATTTCGTTACCTTCTAGGTACCTAAAAAAATCTGATTATCCTTTTACAGTATTTTCCTAGGAAATTAATAAAGCTGATTGATTCATGCTATTTCTATAGCTCTTCCTTTCCTCCTTTGTTAAACACAGGCACTCTATTTACTTTTTTTGAGGCTTACAGGATCTAGTGGAAGTCCATAGGCTTCCCAAAATAACTTTGACTGAAATTTCATCACCCTCTTCTTTATCTGACACATCATTGTTGTCTCAGAAAGATAAAATAATAGTCAACTTATGTAAATGTAAGAGACTGATCTGAAACCAGACTCCCTCCACTGTCCATTGTCTCAAAGATTGGTCTGAGGAGCTGAATGGAATTCCATCAAACATTGTCTCAGAGATGGGTGAGTGGATTTGAGATAAGACTCTTCCATCCATTGCCAGGGAGAAGTGAGTGAGGGTCTGAATTGGGACTCCACTGTCCATTACCTCAAGGACTGGTGTGAGGAATTGTTACTCCTTATCCCAAAAATTGCTGCAGATGTGTGTGTGTGCAGACACACACGTGCAATTGGAAGAGCTGGCTCCAAGACAAGGAAACTGGTCCACCATGAACATGTAATGCACGACATGAACAGAAGTACTCCCCCCAACTCATTATAAAGTGGAAAAAGGTAAATCACCGAGGGAGACACCACTAAGGGGCACATCACCAGGGAGACATTGCCATGAGAAAGACTCCAGAAGGACACCTCTGTGAGGACAATCTCTACCGATAACTACTATGAACCCTGAAGAACACCTTCCATGAGACATTTCCATGAGGGCAACTCCACGAGACACACTCCACGGAGTAGCTTCAAGGAGACTCCAGAAGGATGCTTCCACGAGGACACTCACCATCAACAGATTTTCAGGAGACACTCTGCTCCGAAACTGACTATAAACCCTGAAGACTTCCCACCACCAGCAATGACAATGGATCCCCGGGGCACCGCTGGATCCATGGTGGTGACTCTCTCCCTCTGCACTCCAAATTCTTGCTTCATTTTCTACCTTTTTTTCCAATCTGTCCTATTGCTATCTCCTTTATTACAGAAATTTTCCTCTTTTATAATAACTGTCTTTTTGTAGTAAACAAACTGACACGTTACAGTACCTGACAGCCTTTGTGTTTCAATTTCACTTTTGGGATGATGAACTGAAACAGGGTCCAACTCTGGGGGTTTTCTCCAATTGGACCCTGACAGTAAGTCAAATCAACCTATAGACACGCACACTATGAATCCAGAGCATTAAGTTCATCTAGAGGAAATTAAAAATAAATAAGAGCTTTTAGTCAGATTCAGATATTTGAATGATTATACACTGAATAACATTTCCAGTGTATTGTTTAGACAAGTTATGCGTACTTTCTGCAATTTCTAAGTTAAAAAAAGCTCAGAAGACTAATGGTTCTCACCATATTGGCATAATAGAGTATGAAGGTCCAGGAGAGGGTAACACTGAATGTTTTATTAAGTTGATTAAAGAGACTTAAATTAGCTCAACAAAAAAGTAAAGAGAGAAAGCTGGAAAATTTGTCCTAACAATGACCAAAATGTGTGAAAACTGGAATAGGGTTTCAAAAACTTTAATATACATTTTACAGGCGAGTTCCAAGCAAGAAAGTTTCCATTGCAAATGTTTATAAATACATACATATATATAGTCACATACACACTTGAATGTGGTTTTTCAATCATACTGCTTACCCTTTAAATAACGTAAGAAAATATATTGAAGATCATTAAAAAGAAATTAAAATAGAGGCAAAGAAGTCATTAGTGTAGACTCATTTTTGTTTCATATTTTGAAAGTAAATACTTGGAGTCCTGCTATTGTTGTTGATAATTTTCTATTGTAAAATCTTGAATTCGCAAACAAAATCAGACCTTATGATAGGAGATGTTTTCTATCCATCCAGTGATCAATAATATCTCTTTCAAGCAATCTACAGTCTAATCATATGAGACAGAAGGAGAACGGGAGGGGAAGCTAACACTGAAATGTAATGTGACTTACATCACCTAGTAGATTTACTGCAATGTTGGAAATTCAGTCTAAATTTCCTGAATCCTAATGCAATTCATTTTTCCATTGTACCACACTGAACATTTTGCAGTAGGTAACAAATTTTCAAAGCATATAGACTATGTGAATCTTCTTGCATAATATATTTAATTAGCATTTATGTCTATCGTTATTTGATATCCAAGAAGCCTTGCAGTATTAAATTTTATTTGACAATTAAACATAAATATCACAATCACCAGAAAAGAATATTTCAAATTTAATCAAAACTAGGAATGCAACTGAAATATATTTGCTGTCCAATTTGTATTATATATAATTGCCATATTCTTGTTAGAATGCTTCAAGATAAGACAATTTCTTAAGAATAAAGGTCATTAAAAAGGTAACACATTTTCAAGGATACTACATAAGGTGACAGAGTAACTCAAATCAACCGACAAAATCAGATAAAGAGACAGAAGGACTTTTATCCTTGAAAATTTCCTTGTTGCACATCATATTGAAAGTTTCAGGGCACCATTCATTAATATTCAAACTAAGCAAAAAGATCATTAGAAATTCATTGAAGGGCTTAGGCCACACCTGGCTGCAAGTGAATGATTAGGGAATTTATGACCCTTATAATGGAATGAGCAAAGGAGAGAAAACTGGTTACAATTTGGGTTTGTTTTTCTGATTTTATATATTACAGCTGTAAATATATACAGCTGCAGTTCCAAATATTTCAGATGTCAAAATCTCCACAGCCCTCTGACTATTCTAAGAGGAAGTAGGCCACAGGAATATTTTTCTATGTAATCAGGTATTTCATTTGAAAAGAGCTATGAATATGTTACAAGTAGGTATGTGACTTTGTTGTGCACTTTAGGAGGTGACCTGTCAATGGTACCTGCTTTCTTTTCCATGTGGCGTGTTCTTTGAGAGTGGGACAGTGAAGGGTGGCCTGTAACACTAACGCAAGTATGTCTATATAAAAAGAAAAACTTATGTCTATTATAATCTCCTTTATTATTTTTCTTTTATCTTGTCCCTCCATATTGCTTTTACTCATATCTCTTTTCTATCTCATCTCATTTAGAAAATAAGGAGTTACTCAGCTTCTTGAGAGCAAGAGCAGTATGCAGAAAGAAACCTATTTGAGGAGGTACAGTTTTGACAGAAGGAAATTTGGCATCCTAAAGGAAATTTTTAAAAGATGAATAATCTTGATAAGGTTGAAGTCTAGGAATAGAGTAAGTAAGAGGGTGAGGTTTGGAGCCAGGAAGATTTTTTTGTCTGTTTTCTACAGGAATTTAAAAAAATTGGCTGGTTAACAGCATCAGATGCCTTGGGCATAAATACCATTAATGCATCTCTTGCCTTGATATACTTGCTAATGGTCCTTGCATTCTCTTGCTGAACTGCCAACTCTAAAACCTCCAAAATAACAACAATTTTTTTCAGTTTGCTTTGCCTTTGGAGGAAGAGTTTGGATTTGTAATGTACTACAAAGTTTCATCTTCCCCTAATTATGAACTTTGCCTATCCCATGTGTATGAAATTGAAAGGGTGAATTCAGTCTGGCTAATTATTCCAAAGTGAGAAGACAAGAAGGGATTCATATCAGCTCTATTCACTATAGAATTACCCCATCACAAATTCTCTCTTGGCCCACATTTACCCCAACCATAGGCTTACCAATTACACATTTCCTATACCTCTTTCAGGCATTTCCTCCTCCACATAAAATATCCTATCTATCAGCTCCAAATGATGACTAATTTTCACCACACTTCATTTTCTCTTTTCTCAATCCTTGGACAAAATGCCAAGAAGTTAGACAATGATAACATCTTTATGGAAAAAAATAGTATATGTCAAAGAACACAATAGGAAAACATTGATCTGAAAGCATTCAGTTCATAACATCAGAAAATCTGAAAAGAAAATTGGTAAAATTTAACTGCACTTCTAACAAGGAATCTGGCAAAGCATGAGAACACTGTCTTAAAGGCACATCACACATCATCCAAGAAACATTAAAAATTTACTTAAGACATTATGTAGCTTTAGTTTAATATCTGTCCTTCAGTGTTAAAGGAAAAAAATTAATTACTTGGAAAATTTAGGAGCACTCATATGTACATATGTATACATATGTTTACCTCATGTATGTACCTTTGATGTCACTTTAATTGTTTCTAGTCTCAGTCATATTACTGAATTAAAATAAAAATTAACTTTAAAGATCCTCAGGTGAATTAGCTATGAAATTTGTCACATACATTCTTTAATGCAAAATATCTCTTCTTCAGAGATATTGAGAGTTAAAAGAATCAAATATTTTTAATAATATAAGTATTACATTAACAATTTTGAAAGATCTTGAGCACCTAAAATAGCTGAATATCTGATTACAAGAAAAGGGAGAGAATGCTGAATTTCATTTAAAGTTTTATGTGGGCAGTAGGAGTCTTGTTCAGTTCCTATTTGTTGAACGACACATTTACATTGCTATATAATTAGTGTTCTCCCTTGGGATACTGTGAGTAGGTTATTTGGATCAACTAAGCAAACCCTTTGCAAAATGAAGGGGATTCTTTTGCTACTATAACTACTAAGGCAAGCACTCTGTAAGGAAATAGTTTTGATCTTTAACTCTGCTAGCGTTTGCAGCAATCAAGAAGAATTTATTCTTATAAGTAGCCTTCAGGAAGTACTAACTTTCTCAATGATGTTACTTTCAACTTCTTGTAAGGCAACAGTTCCTGGAAAAACTATATGATCTGAGGAAGAAAAAGACCTACAGTAAGTCAGTCTTATAATTTAACAGCAGAGTGAAATTCATTGCAATTGAATTAAGTTTTGAGTTTTAAACTCTTGGCTTCAATATTATATGACAACAATTTCTAAGCTGAATGTCTTTAAGAATCAATGTGCCAGTTAAAGTTTTGCTTTATTAATCCTCAGATGACAAATATACTTGGCTGTACGTCTACAAAGAAGTATCATAACTTATATATTTTAGAGTATTTATTTGGGCCAAATCATAGAAGAATTAAAAAAAAAACATTTTCAGCCGTAAAAAAATCCACTGTGTTTGGTTTGGTTTGGTATTTCTGGCTGTGGTAGAGATTGATTTCTAGAGAAAATAATTACGTAGTGCTGGAAGTCACTGTAAAAGTGAAGAACACAAGGCTCTGGCTTAAAGACAGTCCCCATCTTTAGGTTTCCTTTGGATTACTGCTTTAGATGGTTCTCAGCCTCCTTTCTATTTCCCTAGTATATCTAAGTGTTGGATATATTATTAAATAGTGATTTTTATCCAGTCAGTTAAGAATTATAAGAATTTTCACTAGCTATAAAACCACAAATGCCGTAGTCTCATCTGGGGCTTCAGAGTGCTCATGAAATAACCCAGATCAGGAAAGTATAGATGCTCTGCTGTAAAAGTGACACACTTCAGTAACATCTTTTCTCTGACAGCAGCATACATATTGGCTCTGCAGGTCAAGCTAAAACAGTTCCTTTGGCCCTGAAGCATGCAGGCTGCCAGTTCAGTGTGTTTCATGTGCATTTAGAGTGGGCAGAGGGGAAGATCTGTAGCACACTGATGCTGTACTCACTGAGAAAGTTAACTTGCATTTCAGTCTCTTTGGTAATCTTACGTATGTATATATACATGCACACACTATATCTATCTTTTTGCCTTTCTGCCTGCCTGTCTGTCTATATTATCTGCAATATAAAAAAAGTATTTTGTTTTTTTCTAACATTTATTTTCTGACTGTTCCTAATGCGTGGCCTATAGGTTGATACTATATGAATGCATGAGTACTTTTCAGATCATTTTTGCTATTTGAAAATACTTGTACATATAATTACCTGGTTTTTTTTCTTTTTTCTATATGTTTATGTTTTAAAACCTAATAAAAATTGATGAAAAGAAAAGAGAAACCAATTTAAGTTAAATTTGTAAGTTAAATATCTAATACTGATAGATTCACTTCCATTTGAATCTAACACTCAATAAAAGAAACAGTAAAAAGGCAAATATTATTTCTTTTTATAATGAGATTTCATTGCACACTAGTTCTTTGCCTAACTTTGGAACTGCCATAGGTGATGCAATTGCTTACATGCGCTCTTTCTTTCCTTTTTCTTATTGCTTTCTTTATTAAGCAATACTAAGTTCTTTTGAATACTTAATGTTAAAATAGTTATTTACCTCATTAGATTTCAAAAGATTAAGGCATTTGCTACATATGGTAATGATTTGCCATTTTACAGGGCTAATGCCCAAAGTTCTCAAAGTACTTTTCATCAGCAAATGGTACATGTTTGCTATATTTGTCTTCATTAAGCACTATTAATTTAATTTCTGTTTTTTTTATTTAAGGTGAACAAGAACAACAAAGTCAGCTTGAAGCCATACTGGACATAGAAATAGGCTGATTCAAGGGTGTACTTTAGATAGAGCTACTCTGGTCCCTGCACCAAACATCCCCACAGGATTTTTCAAATCTGTCTCGATGGTTGGTCATTATTTCTTACCTTCTGGTGTCCGTTAGGGGACAGCAAACATCAGCCATCCATATGGAGAGGAATTTCTCATTTAGTTGCTTCTGACAGAATTCTGTTTCCAATGTACAAAAATCACTTTGCTAACCAAACAAAAGGAGAGGAGATGGAGGTAGTTGAAGTACTTGAAAACTGTGCTACTGCTCCAAAGCATATCTCTAATGTACTTGTGGATGCACCTGGGAGACATGTCCAAGCTAGAGGAAGTAAAATACACCTATCTGAGGCTCAGACAGAAGCCAGTGATCCCCCGTTTGTGATTGTTGCACAGTAACATAGCAATTGGGAATGGGCTGTGATTACAGGTTAAGATTACCATGAACCAACAAGTAACATGAACTTTTAAAACAACTAAAGTAGTTGGAAGTTATCAGTAAACACCTTTCAACTTCTCCCCATTCCACATTTAAACGTCTGTTTAAAAAAAAAAAAAAAGAAAAAAACAACCCTTCTGCAGCAAAGTGTCTGGCTGATATTTGCACCAATCATTTACTGTTTTTTCACTGGCTTGCCCTAGACTTGAACTCCTTTAAACAGGATCTTCATCTGTCCTTCTTGAAAGCAAAATACTTAACACATATGGTGTGCTACAATAAGGAAAATAACAAAATAGATGACATTTTGGATCTAGAGCCAGATACGTATGTTGACATTCATTCCATGGCCTGATTTATCACTGCAATCTTTGTATTACTCAGTGCCATCAATGGTTTTTCATATTCAGAGGTGGCTGAGTAGTTTCAGAAAGGACTTTTATTAATAATTGAATCAAGATTGGTTTACTGTATTGCATAAGGTCAGATGATTGATTAACATGGACAGCAGCTGAGCAGGGGAAACATTCTCAAAAATTCTAAACATTTTTCTCTGTAAATAACTTAAATTCCTTTGCTGCTTTCCAGTTATGGAAGTCTCTGCCACCTTAGTGAGCAGAAGCAATGCAATGTTATTTACATGATCCAGCTATACCATAAATGCCAGTCAGTGGAAGCAATCAATTTGCAGTTAGTTCAGTGTCTGAAAATAATTTATCCAGCCTTCAGATGAACATGAGTAAGTGCAAAGCAACAAAGGCTTGACAGAGGAAAAAGAAGATGTATCTCAACCAAATGGGAAAGAAGAATTCAGTCAGCTCTAGACATATTATTTGCTATCTAGTTTTTCAAAGAAGTAATGTTTATTTAACACAGTAGCATTTTACTACATACAGTGCTAATGGAGGTTAAATAAAAGGCACAAGGGCAGCAAAATCGCTCACTATTCACACAAGAGCAAAACTACTACGTGAGAGAAATTCAGATTAATTTCTCAATCCTCATAGCACTTCTGACACCACTGGCTGTGGGTTACCTCTTAAGTATTTGAAGATTTTACTAGGGCTGACTGATTTAGATTTGGATAGGTTTAAATCATACTTGTCAGTGCACTATTAATTTTTAAGTAAAGTCGTTTTTTCCCTGGACCTGTTAATATGCTAGGCAGTCTCAAAAAGCATAAAACTTTGACCCATGCTCTCCAGCATTTGCATATAGCACTTTCTGTACGTGCTTTATTCTGTAATCAAAATTCTAGCTATCACCTCAGCAGCATACAGATACTGGAACCGACAGACCCAGATAAAAGGGCCTTCAAACTGGCTGCACAATTATCAGAAATACATTCTTTTATGTTAGCTGGTCTTTTCCTATTCAATTCAGATGAAGTATGAATAACTTCAGCTGACTACTAAACTCAGCAGACAACATTCTTTCTCTGGAGGTGCAGTATGGTGGAATAAGATGTTTCCCTACAATGTAGCAATTGTTTCCACATGTTTTCTGGAGATCTCTTTGTGAGCCTCATTCACCAGAGAAATACAATGAGGAAAAGATCACCGTTGATTCATCACAGTACAAAATTTTGTTTGAAGGCTTTCTGACCATATGTTGTGAATGAATGCAGTCCCATCTTTTCAGGATTTCAAAATGAATTGCTACACAAAACAACTGTCTCAGGTTTCCAGGCCAAAAACTGTAGAAATAACAGAATCATAGAATCATAGAATAGTTAGGGTTGGAAAGGACCTTAAGATCATCCAGTTCCAACCACCCTGTTATGCACAGGGACTCCTCCCACTAAACCATGCCACCCAAGGCCATGTCCAACCCAGCCTTCAACACTGCCAGCCATAGAGCATTCACAACTTCCCTGGGCAACCCATTCCAGTGCCTCACCACCCTTACAGGAAAGAATTTCTTCCTCAGA
>JASSUY010051772.1:0-170766 GCA_032466535.1 Forpus xanthops | reverse complement strand
AGCTAAAAATCCAAAACACAGTGCTACACCAGCTACTGCTTAAAGAAAAATGACTGCTGCTGCTGAACCCATGACACCCTTAAACACACTCTTGAGAAACAACCCAGGAGAGTTTTCTGCTTTTTCAGACTATTTTGCCCTGGGGAGACAGGGTTTGTTAAACTGCACCTCCTCTTCTTCCACCCCACCTTGCCACCGGTTTGTGCTTAGCCACTGATTGCTCTATCATCACACCCTTCACATTCAAACCACTCACAGAAAATCTTCCACTTGCTGCTCTGCAACTCCTTCCACCAAGCTTGGTTCCTCCTGGCTTGTTGTAACAAAGCCAACCAGTCAACCACTCTTAGCTGGTTTATTTAAAACGCTAATCTATATATCACTGCCATTACATCACTGCTCCTTGCAACAAGGAGTCAACTATTTAACTCAAATAACTCTTTCAACCCAGCCTTTAATGACTTCTGCCCCTTCAACATGATCTGTGTCCTGGACAGCAAGGGCCAAGTGAAAAGTCATCACATTTGTAGAATACTTCCCCTTGCTGTACATTTGTCTTTCCAGACTTGACACAACTTCATTCCCTACATCAACTGCCTGCCCAGGGGGTCTCAGTAGCCTCTAGAGTTGCAACGTTGCCCGATTTTGCTTCAATACAACTTGTTGGAGAGACAGTTACTTGGGCAAGTCAGTGGTGGTCTTGGGACTACTGAGTCCCAATGTGGACAATATCCCTGGGAGAAGAAATCTCCACTAAAATAAGGGAGACAGTAACCCAACACATCACAGGATCACAGCTTAGGTGTGCTGAGGCCACCTATGGCCTGCGACCCAAGGGGGATGCCATGTCCTCCCATCCCAAAACAATGTCCCTGCTGTCCCGGGTGATGGCACAAGACACATTGGGCAAGATTTTGCCCTTCCACGTGCAAAAGCTGAGCCTGTACATGGGATGTTTTGCAGAAAGACAGATTTAATCTTTCTTGACAACTTGTCTCCTATTGTGTGGATTTGTTCAAGAGGGAGAGAGCAGTTGTTAAAGTCTGTGGGAAGGGAAAGAAAACAGTCACTGCTCCCCTGCTCCTACAGCCCTGCTGCTGCCGCTGTCTTGTCAGGGGAAATTAGGCTGGAGGGATGCAAGTCGCACAAAGAAGTTGTGTTTTCTTGCAAAACCCTCTTTGAAAGACCTCAACTGGCCCCTTTCTGACAGTGATGCTTTCCTCCAGAAGTTTCCACTGGCTCAGATTTCCCTTGAAGGCAGAAGCCAGGCCCTTCAAAGCTGGGGGGAGAAATGGTTCCCTGGGAGTGAGCTCCTTAGGGGCTCTGAGCATCCTGGAAACCGAGCTCTACACAAAAGACACGTTGAGGACAGACAGTGAAGGAAATACAGATAATTTGCCTAATGAGCAGACAAATTTTCCCTAGCTGTTTTCACTGTATTTCCAGTGGAATAATCCTGGCTTCTCCTGCCATGCTTCTGCTATTGGTCTGTGCTCTGCCTACCATTGCCGTCATTCCAGCTAGCCCTTGTCTGCTCAGGAAATTCATGGTATGTGTATTTTTGTGCATGGTGCTCTTGAGATGTCTGAAAAATGTTCCTGTGAACCAGGCACTGATGTATCACTCTCTGGAGAAGATAAATTTCTGTCTGCTTCCCGCATCTCTCTGTTAAGATACAGTGTGAATACAAATTCGCTTAGAAAGGTTGCGTTAAAACAATAAGATGGCTTTCTCTTCTTATATTTTATATAACACAGCTATTCCCATTTCACATTGAAAATACAAGATACCGGTATTTGAACAGAAACCGAGCTTTGTTAGCTGAAGATGTCTTATAAATGGCTAATGCTAACCTTGCCTTTAGGATTTTCTGCCTGTTTTTTGTAACTAAAACAGGAGAAAATACTTCGTCTTTGGTGGTCACAGCTGCTCTGATCAGTCCTCTGCAGACCCCTCATCGTGTCCCCAGACTACTCCCAGATTTCATCAGCTGCTCTGAACCCCTTCTGCAATGAAACCTCTGGGCTGGCTCAGATCTGGTAATCCTCATCAGCTCTTGGGCAAAGCATGTCTGAGCTGGAAGCAGGCTGGTGGTCTGCCTAAGCACCTGAGGGCAAAGATCAGGTCTCCAAGTGCCTCTGGGATTTCCCAGTCCTGCACAAGGACAAGACACAGTTGATTTCTGTCCTCTGCAAGGGAACTGTTTGCAGTGGGTTGGCAAGAGAGCACAGGCTGGTGCAGAGAAGGGATGGCCACTGACAACGACCCCGCATGGCTGAGAAGATGCAGGGCTGCAGCAGCAAGAGGTGATGGCTGTGGCAGGGACCCAGTCTTCCTCCCTGCAGCCCCATTTCCAGCACCAAGCTAAACCTCATGCCCATTAAAGCTAATGGTAAAAGCTATTTAACAGGGCTCTGGGGCCAGCCAACAATGATGAATGAAAATGGTTTAATGGCTATATAGTCAGAGGACAGACTCTGCATTAATCCTGACAAGATGAACCCTCTGGGCGACAGGCTTTGCAATTTCAGCCATGTCCCTTCATGTGTTAGCACCATGATGCCAGCTATGGGGCACAGCAGCCAGGCATTGTCTCCCTCCTCTGCAGGCAACATACAGGCCATTGCCAAATCAAACTTCTTCCAAAAGCATTGCCACAGGGGCCTTTTGGTGCTATCAAAGCCCAGGCCACCTGCTGGCATGTAAAAAAGGGTGGTTACTCAGTTTATGAATAGCAATCTTTCCCTTTCACCAGGTCCTTAAGTCCAAGATGGGAGTCATGTGCAGAGATCAACCACTAGAGTGATGGAGAATGATTTTAAATAACATATATTGAGTTTGTGGAAATTAAAGCACTTCACACCCCTAGTTCACAGCCCTGCATGTTCAGGCCCGGGCATGCAAGGGACAGCCTGCTCTTGAGGTGGGGACAGGAGCCTATTTCTGCCAGCCCTCTCAATTCCAAGCAATCTTCCCTAGCCTATACTAGAAAATGAGTCTTGTGCTGCAACTGAAGCAGATAGGACTCCTGCTTTTACAACACCCTGCTCCTGCTGCCCGTCCTCACGAAGCCTGGCCATGGTGCCATGGGTATGTCCACGAGGAGCACCACAGGTAAGGTGACCAAGCACTTGGTCCTCCTTCCATCCCCTTGCAAACTGTATAAGACTCTAAAAATACTTCTTAATTATGAAACTAAGCAAAGAAAGCACAAATGTAGGAATATTGTCAATGAACAGTTTGCAAAGGAACTGAAAGTACAGAATTGCTTTCAAGATAAACTCACAATATTTTCCAGACAACGAACCCACAGGAAACTCCTCCATCAGCTTGTTGGCAATTCCCAAGTTAAATGCCAGTAATCTGGCAGTGAGGAACTGACATCCAGCACATCACAGGTTTTGAAGCTCACCAGCTTCACCCCCCTCTTCAGGGCTTGTAGCATTAACCTCATTACTCATTACAGACATTACTCATGTCTGTAAAAAAGATTAATTTTACACTTGTTTTGCACCCAGAGCCATGCATCCCTTACTCCCACCATGGTTGCAAAGCAACTTAATGAAAAACTGCCTTCCCCTCAAGCCCATAAGAAGGTAACTGAGATATTAAGAATATCTGCCATCCTTTGTTATAGAAACACATTAAATGTGCTAGCTAAGAAAGATTTTTTTTTGTCCCATGTTAATACAGTGCCTACTCCAATTTACTCCAAACATAATGAGATCTTTGTTCACGTTGTTCAGAGTCACAGTCTTTTCATCCTCACGTCCCATGACATATAAGGGAGACCACATAGTGTTCATTTGGTATTTAGTCTCATTGTAGGCAGATAGGAGACTCTTCAAGGCACTAAAATACGCACTCAGGGTTGTAGAGATGCAGCACCTGACAAATGTGGACTGATGAACAGCAATGATCTCTGACATAGATATGGTTGAATAATAAAGAAAGTCCAGCAGTCACAACTGCTCTGCAATAAGCATCTCTCCACTGCATCCTTTTGACACGACCATCCTTCACTGAAGTTAAATGGACAACCCCAGCACAGACATAAGCACAATGGGATATTTTCCCAATAAAACAGTCAGATCTCAGATATGAAAGATGAGCAGCAATTAGCAATATTGCCCAAGAGAAACTGAAAGAAACAGAAAAACACATCTGGACCTTTCCTTGGGCTGGGAACGAGCAGTACTTTGTAGGCTTTACTTTAATATTCTCAATGGTAGTTCATCTTACTCAGGCAATTTTCAATAAATATACGCATCATTAACATCCTAGCATATATATATATATATATATATCTCAGACTCATTTTACAGATAATGATTAAAAAAACAAGGAGTTCCCTTAGTGATGATGTGCCCACGTAACAGAGATTGTTTCAGGATCTCGGAAGGAAGAGGAAGAGCAAAAAGCAGGCTATTTCTTGCATGGTTCAAAAATAAAAGACAATTTGGCTCATGATATGTCCTCGGACAAAACTCTCATTTTGGCCACATTTAGGGAAAATTACCCTATAATGGCAGCAAATGAGACTTTTATCTGATCAAGAGTGAGTGAAGAGAGAAGGATTTGGACTTAGCAAATGCTTGTTTCTGCCTCCACGTTCTCCTTCTGCAGCATTTTGTTACTGAGGATAGTGAATGGCACAGCACGAAACCACTCATTTTCTCACCTACAAGGCTGGAATACTGGTACTGAGTTCACAATTAAAAAGAGAGAACAGAAGCAAAGTGAGCAGCAGAATATCTGCATTGTTGTAAACTGCTAGGTCACAGGAACTGTGAAGTCCCCAGGCTATCTTAGCATAATTTGGCACCTTTCAACTGTCACATACAATTTCACAGGGGATGATGCTTGGCATTGTTTATATGACATTAGCTTCACCTTTCATCCTACTGGGGACCATCAAATGCAAAACTGGATTGGATTTGGCAGATCACATTATACATGGGGAAGTGAGAAATATTGCTGTATCACAATTGATTCTCCCAAAGGCACCAGCCAACCTCTGATATTTTGATACTGAGGCGGTAAATAATTTCCATATTCAGTAAGCTGAGAAGTTTTTCTCAGTATGCAAATGAGGTTTATTTAAAGCATCATTTTATATTGCTTACAATTAGATTGATCTGGATGACTGCAGGAGGATTTTTGTCTTGGGAGCAGAGGTAAGTCCTTCATGCAACATATCCTTGCCTTTGAGCTAAACCAGATTTGCTTGCTGGGCTTGTCATGGCTGGACAAGAGATATGCCAGAGAGGAGCCTATAAGTGATCAGCAGCTTTATGCCTTGGATACCACAATTATTGTACTTGGTTGTAAATATATGAGCAGGCACTGAAACCAGCAGGTCATGCCAAAGGCCTGAGCAAGCCTTTAAACCAACCACAACAGATGGAGGGAACTTCCCAAGTACTAATTCCCCTGAACAGGTTGCATTTAGACTGGGTCTGCAATCTCCTGACTTCTCATTTATTTTGACAACAGAACTGAAGGTCAACCAATGCAGTTAGGTCCACTAATATTATAGTTAAACATAACAAGAGGATAAAAGCAATGCCCAGAAAGTGAGCAACGAATTTGATAAAAGGGAGATCTTGACTCAAATGTACTAAAAAAAAGAAACCTTGCACCATCTTTAGCAGGATCTGTATTTCCTTCATGATACTGATACTAATCGAATGGACAGAGTTCAAAATGGTTGTTTGCCAGTCCAGATTTACTGCATGCTAGATACAGCTTAATTTCCCCACTGGCTTCTCCTAAACCTCAGGTGAAGGCTTTGGTCAACTCAGCAGGTCCCAGCACACTCCGTGATGGGGTGAAAACCTTCCAAGACATTCCTGATGGGCTGTATTGGAGTCAGAGCAAGAAACAGGTGAGAGACAGGGTTGGAAGGAATATAAATAGCACAAATAAAATGAGCGGAAGCTTGTGAAGTGGTGCTGTGCCCTCCTCTCCCACCAACACTTCTCACTCTGGGACACAGAAGAGCCCCCAGACAGGGATTTCAGGATGAGCTGTACAAGTCTCAGAGGATGAATTAGCAAAGAACAGAAGTCTTTCCTCCAAGCAGCAACTTCCTTTCTCACTTGCAGGAGAAAAATAGCCTCTGGTAGCTCAGCGCTGGGAATACCCAGGAGACCCCCTTTCCCTGGCACACAGACCCTCTCCATCAGCCCCCACTGCTTCCTCATTGCTCTCCAAGAGGTGTTCCTTCAGCATTCCCTTTTGCTGGCTCGCTGTTCACTTGCACTCACCCGGGAAGACAAGGTTTATTAATCTGAATCATCCTCACTGCTGCTGCTCCCCTACAGGCCTCTCTGTGGCCAGCATTAATGTGCCCGTTTCCAGTTTGCACACCAAGTGAAAGCAGTTTAAAGGAAATTTAGTCCCATGGAGAGAGCCAGCACTAGGTTGATGCATCTCACAAACTCTAATTCAATGAGTTATATTCAGCCTTTACACACGGAGATGGATTTGGCTCTCTGAATACAGTTGCATTCACCACTATTGCAAGCCTTGTGACGTCTTTAAGGAAGAGCCTTCCTTTCCCAGCCAGCTTCACATTGCACTTTCAGTGAAGGTGTCTGAGACTCTGGAGAACAGCCTATGGATTCATCACATCTGCACGTTGGCTGCTTCTGGACATCTCCAGTGGTCCTGCACACTGTCATATTGTGCCAGTTTAAAATTCCCTTCCTAAGGCTTCACTTTCAAGCTAGAAGTCTCCTTTATTTAACTTTATTACTTGCTTCCTTCTGTCTCTCTCCAGCTGTGCCTGGTTAAGAATCTCTGCTAACATAAATGAGCAGGCACATTGTTATATTTTGAGTGCTATTCCTCTCACTTGGATCTGGAGGAAGTTTGATCTCCTGGAGAAAACTCAGGCAAGAAAGTTTTAAATCTCCCTATAGGGAGATTTGTTCTGCTTTTTATAGAGAACTACTGCCTGTCAAGAAGGTATTTCTAGAAGTGGTCTATAAACCAGAGACCCTTGAGTCTTCACACACTGACATAAAACCCCACATTCATTTGTACATCAGCCACTGCATGTACCCCAGCAAGAACTGGAGGGATCAGAGATCTGTACCAAATCAGCCTTATGGGCTGTTGTGGCATAGCGCAGCAATCAAGAACCAGCCCGCTCAGATCCTCAGCCCTCCTATCCATGTCACGGTTAAGATCTTCTTTAGCAAAAGAAAATAGTGCCTAAAAGTTCAGTACCCATCTTTAACACTCTTATAGGAAATTACATTTATGAAGTAACTCCCTTGCCAGTAGAAGACTCCTCCACATCCCAAACAAAGCACTCCAAATTCAACGTTGCCATCTACTTGTCCTCAGGAGAAAACTTGGGAGCAACAGAGCATTCTATAACATGGTGCCTGTCCTCCACCCAGGCTGCTCAGCCTCTTCCAGAGCTTCAGCTTCAACTGAACATGAAGGAAAAGAGAGCAGAGTATGAGTCACAAGTTTTTCTTCCTTAAGGCTGTTACAGATATGATAAGCCTTTTTTTGCTGCTGTTGTTTGTAAGTGCTGCCTAGAGTTTAATAAATGCTCATATGTATTATTAATCTGGAATATTAACTCCGAATCTTGTAATAAAATGACTCAAGCATTTAAACCCATCTCAGAGGCTTGCAAAATCCTTGCGAGTTACTAATTAAACTACATTGGAACTGTTCAGTAAATTTTACACTCAGGTTTCATCTTCTCTTTAGAAAGGGCAGACTACAAATTTATGCAACATAAAATGGAAGCTAATGAATTTGAAGCATATTCGGTATGGAGAATGCATTGAATAAGTGGGAATAGTAACATTAACAGCGCTTTGAGATAATAGGCTATTAAAATTCATGTTTGTGGAAGCCATAGGCTAATTCTCAGTGATCTACAGTTTAGATGCTGTTTCCTTGAGGGTACAATCCAGAATACCTCAGGATACAAACTTTCAAGTGGAAGCAACCTCATGCCATTATACCAAGTTATGACACGCAGCAAAGAGGCCCTCAGATACCACACTGTGCTGGAGATCTTGAGTGTGGAAATGTCATATGGATTTGGATGTCTGCTTTGTGCTAGAGGAAACATCCAGTTTGGTCTCCTTAGGGCTAAGGGTTGTACCTAGTCTGGTTAACCAGCAAATAACAGATGCTCCTGTCCAGGTAGAAACACTCCACCCTGGTAAGGGCCAGTGCCCAGACCATGCCCAATGGCTGTCATAAGCAAATTCTATGAAATAAACAAAGGCTCTTATTATTAACACATCTGGCTCTTTGGGGCCTTATGTAATGATTTTTTGCAGGTCGGAGTATCTGGAGCTCTCATCAGTGGTTACAACATTCCCCGTCTGCATGACAGGAATCCAGCCCCATTTATTTCTACAACTGGAAGATGAGTTTTGTAAGGATAAATACTACAACTTAGCAGGGCTCAAGTTCTGGTGTCCAGCCAATTCATAAACCCTTAT
This sequence comes from Forpus xanthops, assembly GCA_032466535.1. Taxonomy (NCBI): domain Eukaryota; kingdom Metazoa; phylum Chordata; class Aves; order Psittaciformes; family Psittacidae; genus Forpus; species Forpus xanthops. Next base: position 162,283 of record JASSUY010051772.1, on the reverse strand, counting down.
AAAACCTCTTCCTCCATACATGGCTGTAGCAGTACTGGCATGTGATGAAAACAGTGAATCCCTTCCCTAAGCCAGCCAACACAAATAATTTAATTCCTGGTCTGCCAATGGCTGCATTCGACTATTGTCTCACCAGACCTGCAGCTGAATGAAATTTGGACAGCCATTATTATAGCTGTGCAACACCACATCCTGGCTTTTGATCTCCAGCATTGGCGTAAATCAGGTCCTCAGGGACCAGAAGTCCCTTGGGGTAGCATTGCTGTAGCCCACATCAAACGCTGCTGGGAAGCATAGATCCAGCCTTTAGTATTTATATCATGTTTCCAGTTGTCTGCAGTGTTACAACGCCAATGATTTATTCATTTATTTATTTCACCCTTTGCATACAGTTTGTAACACAAAGAGCAAGCAAGATGCAATCGTGCTGTAGCTACGTGTATTGTAAGTTTTTGGAAGCCCCACCATGTGCTTAACAGGGCGAGTGATGGCCCCCTGGCCTCCAAGAGCACCCAGACAAGCACTAGCACCACGCCGTAGGTCCACAAGGCACACCAAAAGTTGGCATAAGGTAAAGTAAGGAAGGAGTCCCTCTAAAAGCAGCACCCCAGGGCTTGGCAGGGGGAAAGGTAAGAGAGAGTCAGACAAGGGAAAGTGAAAAGCACCACAGTTAACTCTGTGATGAAATTCAGGACTTCCCTGGGACTTTTTGCAATGGACTGGTGGGAATTGCTAAGACATGAAGTCTTTAAGACATTAAGACAAGTTAAGTCTTGCAATGCTTTTGCCCCTTGGACTGCAGTCTAATGCTGGAAGAAGAGATTATCCTGATATGCATCATTTCACCCTATTTACACCAAAAGGACACCAAACCTTTTTCTCAGAATAAAACAGATCCTATGGTCAACATTCTTTTGCAGAAAGCCTCACAGCAGAGCCCTGGCCCAAGAAGCTGTGAGTATGATGTGCACTTATGCCCCTTCTCCAACCTCTGCCTCTCTCTGGGAGCACAGCCTGTGGTCCAGCCTCAGAACCACTCAATGCTCCACCATCCTCACTGTGCCTGAGGAGTACGTACACTTGCACGGAGGACCAATGTGCTTACTTGGCCCTGAGTGATGTGTGTGCGCTGTGGGGAGCTGGTGAGTCTGAGAGCATGTCTAGAAGTTGTCAGGATTACAGGTTTTAATGACAGCTGGGGCTCTGTTTGGGTTCAATACTCAATTCATGATAGCTGCCCATAGCTCTCACAGCAGGGGAGGGTATAAAACATCTGCCGGAGACTTCTGAGTATCTCAGAGCTCCAGTGGCACATGCTGGGCATCTGATCACCACTCAGATACAGGTGTACAGCCTGAGTTACTCTGTGGTACCTGACTCACAGGGAGAACTGCACACAGCTCCAGGCACATGCTCCACAACATACACATCAGTGCAGTAATTCACTTACATTTATACTCCTCCTGATGCTGTTCATATAACCGCTAATTCTCTCCAGATGATGGAAAGCTTCTCTATATCCAGAAGGATCAAGCTGTGTCAGGCAGCTTAGCAAAGCTCCTCAGCACAACAGAGGAGACTTATGCAGCTCTAACCTCACTCAGCCCCTCTGGAAGAATGCCAGACAGAGTCTTGTGCTTGTAATAATCCTCACACTGGCTGCTTACACAAACACAGAACAACCCAACCCAGCGCTTTGCAAAGTTACAGTTTTAAGTCGAATTCTTCGGGCAAGAACTGAATCATCTCAGTGCTCTCTTGTTTTAATTTTAACTCTGTTCAATGATTTTCATAACTAAGGGTTACAGCTCCCGTACATTTCATCCACAGCTTCCAGCAGGTCACTGGCTTTGCTCTGGCATCTTTGTTTGTGTTTAGCAGCAACTAAACTTTCTCTGTGCCCTCCCCTCTGATTCTCTAGCCTGGCTGCTGCTGGCAATGAACCTTCTTGGGTCATTGGAGGGCAAAATAGGAATGATCATGGACTATAGGCTGGAGACAGGTTAGGTACATTATTTAGTCTTGAAGTGGAGCCATGAGCAAAGGTTATTGCTGTGGTAGTAGCAAGTCAGAATAAAAAATGGGCTACACTTAATTCTACCAATTTATGTGCTAATACTGGGGATGAGCATATAAAGCTTGGCCAAGTAAAGGGGTCTTTATCCAAGGCAGGAACCCTGTTACAATAGAAAGCCCTTACGCATTCACCAATGCAACTTCCAAAAACACCCTCAAGATATTGCTGTGCTGGTGATCAATTAGCATTGCTATTGCCATGGTGTAACAATCTTCGTTATTAGTTTTCTGTTTAAAATTCAAATGGGGAGATGAGGTGTATTAGATAATGCATATACTCAGACAAGGAACAAATACGTTGCTTATGCACAGAGCATGTATCAGGAAGTACAAAGCAGTCTTTGAGCAGACGTGCTAATGGACACAGAGCCTGTGCTGTAACCAATTACTTCATCATTAATAAGGAAAACCAAGTTACACATCCCACTAATGTAAATGGGAAGACAGGAAGTTCATTAAAGATAACCCAAGATGGAGCAGCAGCGCTTTTACCTACTTTTCTGGGTGCCCACCACAGCACAGTATCCTCTGGCAGTACCAGACCTCGCACATCCTCTCTCATCCTTCCCATGGGAACATCATCCTCTGAAGCTTTCTTTCATGTGGTGACTGGAGGGCTGTGAAAGCCTGGTGCTTTTCCTCTCCCTCCGGAAAGCCTGAAAAGTGGAAGTAATAAGCACAGAAAAAGGGTCTCTCCAGGCTACTCAGACCTCATGCTGGGCACCGGGGGATGACATAAGGGGCAAAATGGTTTCTAATGGTTTCTACAAAACTTGAAGGATGCTGGACATCATCTATCTGTAACCTGTCCTGCACCATGCATGTCCATGGTGCCAGCAACAGCAGGGAGTTGAATATGATGCAGCCGCCACCTCTGTCTGCTCTGAATTAAGGACAGTTTATGATGAGCAGAACCAAGTTGTCATGAACAAATAACCTTCAGATTTTGACTGAACAGCACCAGTACTGGCCCTAGAGCATTTCATTGCTGAAATCTCTGTGCAAAACTGTGATACTGACAACAAGCTGATGGATGAAGATCTTGAAGCTTGTCCTAGCTCTGAGGAAAGCAATAAATCAGTGATGTAGAAAACCCCCAAGCCCCTGAGTGCTTTAAAAGTGAATAGTGAAATTTAAAATCAATGGGAAGCCTTGCAGAAAGGCAGTACAGGGGCTAGTGTGCAGAAGGGACATGCAGCTATTGTTCAGCTGGGGTAAGCTGCCAGCATGCTGGATCCTATAAGCCAATTTTACTTAATAATCCTACTAATATAGAATGACACTGGTTGTAATCCTTCAGTGATTACAGAGTGGACCAATGCCTCAGCATCTCTGGGAGGATTTAAGGGACAGTACAGCATCCGGAAACCTATAGCCAGACTTTTCCTGTCAATTGGAAGAGAAAAATATATCAAGTCACAGAGGAGAAGAAGCTGCTGCATGCTCATTTATATTTCTATCTGGAGATATAAAAGAGGGCAAAGTTGGAGCTTCCTCACTGCGCTATTTGTCAAATGCCTCTGCTTTGCAGAGGCTAAAACCAGAGAAGTAAAAGGGGGATATGTGCAACAGCAAGTTACAAGCAGAAAGCATAAGATTCCATTAGCATGGGGAGAAGTATTTGAATAAAACTAGTTGAGAAAAATCAGAGGCCACATTTGCAGTTCAATGAATAGCAAAAATAGGGGAGACAATATTCACAGTCGGGAGATTTTGAAGAGAGCACTTTAACTCTCCCTGCTTCCACAAAGTGGCCCCAGGAGAAGAGCAAGTGGTGAGCAAAAGGAAGTCACTGAAAGGGCTTCCTCATGATCTACCTTGTCTCCCTGGGGACGCAGAATTGTAGAATGGTTTGGGTTGGAAGGATCATCCAGCCCAAGCCCCTTGCAGTGATTAGTGACTTCTTCAACTTAGACCAGATTGCTCAGATCCCCATCCAACCTGACCTTGAGCGTTACCAGGGATAGGACATTTACACCTCTCTGGGCAGCCTGTTTCAGTGTCCCACTGCCCTCACCCTAAAAAAATTCATCCTTATATCTCACTTGAATCTCCCCTTTTTGAGTTTCAAACCATTAACCCTTGTCCTATTGCAACAGGCCCTGCTAAAAGGTTTGTTCTACCTTTCTTACAAGCACGCCTGAAGTACTGAAAGACCACAGTAAGGTCTCCCCAGAGCTTTATCTTCTCTAGGCTAAACAGCTCCAAGAATGTCTCAAGCACCATTTCAGGATCTCTTCTCCACACTGCAGTTTCCCTTGCCACCAGATGTCTGACAGCTTTCGCTGGACAAGACTTTCAGATAAGGTGGTATCTCAGAGAAATGCACATCCTGCTGTGCAAGGAAACACCAGGCAAACCCCAGCTTATCTGTAAATTGCTACCAAGAGTTTAAATTACCGCTAATTCATTTGAACTGCCACTTGTACAATATTATCAATGACTGTCGCCAGCCTGGGAAGTGAGAAACTGGAGCACAGCAAGGAGGTTTCACAGGCTAGTGAATGACTGCGGGGGGTGTTAGTAAATGATCAGCTGTATATTCAGAACAGCTGGAAGAGCTCCAAGGGCAGAGGACAGATGCAAAACTGTTGGGAGGATTGATTCAGCGTCCTCACCAGCATCCTTGTGTAAGCAATGCAGGCCAGAAGGCCTAAGGAACAGCTGGCTAGAGTGGACTTGCTGAATTGTTGTGACAAAATTAGATAAAAGACACCGAGGAAATGACTGCAGCCCCTTACAGGGAGGCAAGAGGCTTTCCACACAGGGAAACCCAAAGAGACAGCTCTCTTCCGACAGTGATCACTGAATCAGTCAAATTCAGCCAGTGAAAATGTCTCATGAACAGATGGAAGTTCAGGGTTTAACTCTCTGCTTTGTGTGAGGGTATTCAAAGTGGTGGTAACCCCTCTGGCTCAGTGGAGAAGAGGTCCAGACAGCAGAGTCCTGGGATGGTGGAGAGCTGGCTACAGATGGAGGCTGCCTAAAGCTCAGGGCAGCTGCAAGAGGGGCAAAAATGAGGCAAAAGCTTTACACCACCACCAATTAAAGTGCCTACATTGCTTTTCCCAGGTGTATTGCCCCACATTCTTCCCCTCAGCAGTATTTCTTCTTCTCACTCAAGCTGGCCATTCCCATAGGTGACGCAAGTCCCAGTTGGCTGACATCGTTTGCCTAAGCTGCTGGCATGCCAAGGTGGTCCTCTGAAGGTAGAGCATCAAAGAACAGTGGCTGTCTTTTGGACTTCTATCTCTCATGAGGCTCGAGTGGGGGAAATATCTTCAAGCTAAGTTCAAACAAACAGCAAAGTGTAGTGCAGAGCCACCTTTGCTGAAGGTGAGTGCACAGTGCTGCACCCCTGGAAATGCCAAAACGATTGAGCTGATGGTTCTCCACACCCTGCATCTCTGTTCTAAAGCAGCATACCTTCACAAGGCAGCAGTATTCTATGTTAAAGTTATAGTAAAAAGTGAGAATCAGAGAAAAATCTTCCTACGCCTCAAATAATTAGAGGATGTTGCATAGTTTGAATCACAAGGGTTTACATTTACATCAAAATCTGTTTTTAAGGAGCCTTGCAACTGTTCACTTGATTTCTGAAAATTACCATACACTTGGCATAAAATGCCTCTTGGGCAGGACCAGCTTTTTCCAGACATAGTTGTGTTGTACCTCTGAAGGCACTCAAGGCTGCAGAAGCGGCAATGTGCTCTGGGGAGGCACCCAGTAGGCTGGTAGGATGCTGCTCAGAGCCTAAAACAAACCCAGAGATGCCTGCCTGTTTGCAAACGAATATTGTCTCTTATGAATATCACTTGAAATTTCTTCTCTTTCTGAAAATGAACATGTGCCTGGCAATATGAAGCATTTCATCTCATATGACCTCATTCTCCATATTCTTCACTTTGTGAGCTGTCCCTCATCATTCAGCATTTCTCCTAATATAGACTCTCTCCCCCCATCACCAGTACTCTGGGATGAATCATAAGTCATATTTGCAATTGTGAACCCACATGCCAACCTACATCTGGAGAGATGACTCTTTTCAGTAGCCTTAAATCTGCAGTTCACTTTGTCAGGATGAAGTTTTACAGGTTGTTTTCCCTTTCTTTGAACAAAGAAGCTTTGATAGAACCAGTGATCAGAAATGCTGCCTTGTTCACTCCTCCTGTGTAAGCAGTTTCCATGAACTTTGCTTATCCTCGTATTATAGTGACAAGGAGACCAAGAATGACGGAGCAATAGCAGCTTTATGAGTTCCTTGAAACAAATTTGGAATCAACTCAAAAACTGAGGAAATTTCTGTAAGGAGGACAAAGAAAACTAAACTATAGCAACACAGCGTGAATCTTTTTGCCCATCTAACCAGAACCATGCATAATAAGAAGTTCTGGAAACCTGCTTGATCGGTCATAGACCTCTGTATACACAGTTCAAAGACTTCAGCTGAAGGAAAACCCCACTTTCAACCTAACTGAAGCATTTTCATAACCTGGACCACAGCAGGGAAAGGGCAGTTCAAAGACCTCCTCCCACCTGCTGGGTAGTCAGTAAAATCCCAAATGAACTTGAACACCCAGAGGAGGTGGCAAGCGTCACAGGTATGAGGATGTAATAATTACATTTTGGTTAATGGCTGTGTTTCAGTTAATTGAATTGTAATCATCTAGAAGCATAAGTCATCTTGGGGACAGTGTCTATGAGCCCTAACGGCTGCGGTTTTCTCAGCAGACTGCATAGAGGGAAACACACAGTAACTAACAGACCACTAATTTCAAATCTTCCTAAAACCACTGGTTAACGTTTGCAAATGGGAGCGTTAATGGCAGTGCAGGAAGCGGCAGCTTCCAGAAACATCCCCAATAACATCCCCATGCGTGACTCACAACGTGCTGTTACCCCTATTGCTCAAGCAGTTAGAAAAGTGCTGGTGCCTTTCACTATTTATTTATTTCCCTTTTCCTTGTCTGACTGAGAAAGGGAAATGATTTGCATTGAGAGGTACGTCTTCTGCTCTTCCACGCTGTAACCTTAGACCTGATCTTCTGCCAAATCAGTTTGTATAATTGCATACATAAAAATAGAGACTAAATCCAACACTGCTGCAAAAAAAAAACCAAGCAAAGTCATTCAAAATCAGTCAGCAAAATAAGAAACAACACAGAGCCTGGCTTGGAAAGCAGAAAGCTCAGGAGAGCCCTTCACTATGTGGTGCTGCTAGAACAGGTCCCCTTTAGCCTGGAGAAGATGCCACATTTCAGCCCTGTAAGAAACAAATCTTTTTATTTCTTGACTGAAACAACTTAAAAGCTCTCAACAGCTTTAAAGCTTTTAGGAGAAAGAAACATGGGAAGCTATTCGCTGCAAAGCACAGATGCTCGTGGCTCACTGAACAGTCCACAAGCCATTCCTGCCTCAGCTCTCAGTGTCACTCACCCGCAGGGACACATGCCATGGCCCAGTAGAGGATTTCTGGAGATAAGTGTATCGATGAGAAATGTATAAATGCAAAGTGCACCCAGAATGCTGTTGGAGGAGCTCTGAAGCGGCTGCTCCACCTCTGAGCAGCTGGGTGCTGGATGGCGAAAGGGAAAATATGCTCAGGAAAATAGACAATAATTCATTTACTTTATTAATACATTAGAAAATATTCATTATAATAATGTGCTTCAGAGACACAACCCATCCCTGCCGTCCTGCCCCTACATCCACTGGGATTGCAAAGGGCAAACCTAGTTTTAGCATGCTTTTATACTCCAAGCAAGCACAAAGAGAAGTCAAAGCTAAACCCCCTCACTGGGGATTTTCACTGGACATGTACATCAGCTGCTCTGCATGAGTGGGATACAGATGTGCAGACATGCAAACTTCTTGGAGTGGGGGTGTGTGGTGTTAATCATCCCAAAGGATGGTTTTTGCACACATACTGTATTCTTGGTATTGTTTCTACCTTTTGAGTATGCTCCTAGAGCGTTTCTAAACAATGAATTTTGCACCTTCCCACCCCAGGGATGATGTGCTTTTATACCTGAAAACATTTAAGTGGGATTAGCATCTTTGTTTGCGTTGTTAAGCCGACCAAACTACAGCACTTTGGAGAAAAAAGAGAAGAGAAACAATGCTGTTTTGTCTGCTAACATGATTGATAGACAAGTGTCAATTATTGTATCTTTAACTGACTGGGAAGCACTTAGAAGGAGACAGGCTGCTGAAAGATGGGTCGCTCCCCGGCTCAGTGCAGTTCCCACGGAAAAAGTATACAAGGACGCTCTCTGGTGGTAGCTGTAAGGCAGGGCTCTGCTCTTGCCCACAGCACTTTTAGTTCTTTTTATGGAGTAAGTGATGGGGTGAAACCTTGTTATTAGAATAGTAATTATATACATAAAATAATCAATAATTGGATTGATTTATTTTGCTTGAAAAATATTACCTCTGGAGGTGCTTTAATTATCCTCAAGTGCACGGGCAACTGAAAGGTTTGGTTTTACACATTCTAAAGAAACCATGCGCTCTACCTGGTGCCCTGCTGGGGACAGGGATGCCATGTGCTCCTGTCAGAGGACACTTAGAGCCATCAAGGGCAAAGCACACACCTCATCAGGCCCAGCACCTTTTTGTTGGCCAAGTGGTTTGTGTCATGTTGATTCCCCTGCTTAGGGGAGTAAACCAAATTCATGCCTGGAAATGGAGATCAGTGGTGGAAGTTAAAGTGATGTTTAGAAGGGCCAGCAGGTTCCCACAGCTGAGGTTTGTTCTGACAGCAGGGTGCAAAACCACAAGCATGAACCCCAGTTTGCTGACACTGATTAACATTTGCCTGGCTATGAGCACACTCTTGATGCTGTTTCAGTGCTGTTCTCATCAGTACTTTTTCTGTAGATTTTCCTGAGCATCTTCCACATCAGCCCATTTCCTTCGCTGCCCTGGTGAGGACCTCTTCTGCCTATGATGGTCCCTGGGGAAATGCTTCAGAGCAGATTGGCCAGACCCTGCCTTGGAGAGTATCCTCAGGAAATAACCTCCATTAGGCAAAGACTGGCATCTGCTAAACCTCTTCCCCATCCCTCACTAACCTTAGCCCCTGACTTCTATGTACCAAGATCAGTATTTGATACCTACAAAGCAGAATTGCAGGACCTCCATGCCCTCACCCCTGTCCTTCACATACACGAGAGCCTCCTACAAACATGCATTAGAGACAGAAAGCATCTTAATCATCCACCCTGCTGAAAATACATTTGCAGAGCTTTAATTGATTAACAGGCTGTCCTTGCCAGCAAATGAGCGTTTGGCTCCAGGGAGTTCTTCCTTCCTTGTTTTAAAACAGTGCAAAGTGGGAAAATAGAAGGAATAAGCAGTGAAAGCTCTAGGGACCAGCAAGACTGGAAGGCTGGTGGGAGGAAGGCAGAGCTGCTCCATGTGCTGACCTTATTACTGCAGGGAAATGGAGGTCAAGTAGTAGCAGAGCAAAACACTGCGGGGAGCAGGGAGGAACAAGACAACTTGAAACCCCAAACCGTAAGCTCAACTTCAAGCCTGGGGGGGCAATAGTAGTAACAGTTTGTGAAACTTTAAAGTAGCTAAGACAGCACTAAAATTGCCTAAACACCACTGATGTGTTTGTCTCTGATGACACAGAAGAAACTAGTGATACCCCATGTCAGCCAGGCACAGATTTCCACACCCCTTACTAGCACTGCTTCAACCAGGATGTATGTGCCTGCGGCCTGGGAGAGAGCAGGAACACACAACAGCTTCTCATCTCTTCTTCCAATCACCCTTGGTCCAGGAGGGTTGGCCTGACTTTAAAACCCCTTGTAAAGCTGAGAAAGGCACGGTTCATGGGGAAGATGGCTACAGCAGCATGGCCAGAGTACCAATGGCAGGTACCACCATCAGTGAATAGAGTCCACTGATGCACTACTAGTCCACTGATGGACTTGGCTCTGCTGCAGGCTCCTAATCATCAGGATGGCAGCTGCTCGGAGAAAAGCAGGGCTGCCAGTCCCCTGATGAAGCTGGGGAGCAGAGAGATGCTCACAGGCCTCACTACACCCCAAAATCCCTATAATTAAATTAATGCAGTTAAAAGCTGGCACAAAACCTGAGTGTCACCGGCAGTGCAGGCAGCCAGGTGCATGCCCTCCCCATGTCCTGCCTGGCGCAGGCTCTGCTGCAGAGTGGTTGTCCCCCCACTGCACCCTGTGGTCCCGCACTGAGGCTGAGCCATTCCCGAGCCGCTCCAGGAGAGGACAGCCTCTCTCTGTAACCAGCCTCGCAGCCGCCTCCGAGCTTTCACCCACCGCAGCCCAGCACAAAGCACCATGCTTACACGAACCATTAAGCTTGTGCAAACTGTCAATCCCGGTTTCAGCAGGGGAAGGAAAGCAGTTTAACAGGGTGGCTGCAGCTAGACAGCATCCAGCTGCCGGCGCACACAGCGCATGGGAATGCATTTTAAGCCAGCATTCACAGCTCTCCTTCCTCTCCCCTCCAGCACACACTGCTTCTTCCTCCAAGTGCCTATGGTGGCTCCTCACTGGGCTCCACATACCTGCCTGGGATGGGCTGTTTGCTTATCTAGACTGATGCTTTTCAGATCTCAGGCTCAATCCTAGTGAGCCAGTGTAATCTGCCTCATCCAGACCTCTCTGCACTAGGAGCAGCACCTCAATAACCCTCTGGACAAAGAAAATCCTGCTCCTGGAAACCTCTCCAGTACAAAACCAGTGTTGGCCAAGGCTACTTCTAAAAAGCAGGTTTCATCAAGGATGGGCAGAATACTTTGTGGACAGAAAAAGGGCTATGAGATGCAATCACTGACTGCTTTTGAATCAGATGGTGCAGGAATACTGTGCTTGCTGTGTTTTCCTGCAATCTTGAAATCCAGCTTATAACAGAAAATGAGAGGAGTTGCCCATCTGGGTACAAAATCCGTACCATCAGGCTCAGAAGCTCATTTACTCCATGCAGCCCAAAAGGGAGATGCAATATGCTGCAGCACTGGGAATCTGGGGCAGTATCCAATAGTAGGAAGACACACATCAGGTTCCAAAACACCGTGAACCTCAGCCAAATCAAATTACTCCAATCACCGAATATATCATTTTCCACCTTAAGCAGAGCAGTCTGCCTGCCCTTAACGGCTGCAACCTCGTACCAGTGCAACAAGCACGCTAATAGAGATGTCTTTCCCAGGGCTGTCACGGCTGCCCACTCGCTGTTTGATGACTTTACACAGTGTGGCAGGTAGTAATGTCACTGACAGCCTCTCCCCGGCTCCCAGTTTTTATTCATACCAGCACCTTGTCTGGCTTTGCCATCCCAGGGGAAGCGCTGTGCTCACTGCTGAACCTGAGCTCTCTTCCCCTCTCATATTGTTGCTTATCCTTGCTGAGAACTTGGACTTAATTTTGCTGCTGCTCCATGATGCCAATCTATACATGAGCTGCAAAGGCTAAACCCCAGATCATGACAGGGCAGGATCATAACAAGCTGGCAGCAGAAGAAATATATACAGTGTCAAATCCCTTGGAAAAGCACCGACAAGTCTCCTGACAGAGGAAGTATCAGATATTAAACTAATACTGCACTCAGGCTGAGCCAAAAGGCCAAAGAGAAGCAATCCCAAAGGGGAAGCCAACATCCCGAAACTTTGCCTATCCACTTCCGCACTAAGCGGATTTTGACTCAGACTCTTTTTAAGTATTAATGTTGTGCGCACTGGTGCTGTCCCTGTTGTGCTGTCATTTCAGCTTCCTCAAAGCCTCTGCTTCCGCTGCGCTGGGGCACAGTGGGACCCCCGCTCACATCCCCCCCTCCTGCTTCTCAGTTAGAGCAATGCCAAGGAGGTGGCGACAAATGCATGTCTGAGAAGGAAAACCAGTTTGAGCAAAGGCTAGAAGCATGAGGGAGCAGAGTATTCCCTTCCCATTAGAGAGGTTTTCCCTCTAATGCTTTTGCTCATGTTCAATATTCAGACTATTGGGGACTCTATCAAAATGGCTGTCTTCTATATTGCTGTTTCAAAAGACTAATAATAGAAGTTATTAGACTATAGAGAGGCTCAAATGATCACTGAGAAGAATTAGCAGAAGTAGAGAAGTAGTACGAAAAAAAGCAGGCAGCAATCCAGCAGCATGAGGAGCTATAGCACTTAACAAAGAATAATTAGCTGTAAAAATACAAGACACAAAATGAGTGCTTAGGCAGCAGCCCTGCAGAAGAGGACTTGGAAATAATAACAGGAGGCAGGAATGCCCTGGTTTTGGAAAAGAAGAAATAAAAAGCCCAGTATCCCAGCAGGAGATATTTCCAGGGGTGACACTAGTCAGGACTAGTAAGTGCCCAGGGTGGGAAGGAGGAGGAGGAGTTGAGATGGAGCAGAGCAAGGAGATGGAGCACAGTGCTTCCTCCATGGGGATGTGCAGAGGGAATGAGCAGAATTCAGTTTAGAGAGAGGAAAAGCCTCAGGGAAGAGGCTCCAGATCCATAAAAGGCTGCTTCAGAAAGGGATGGTGCTCATTTTCTCTACTGCTGAGAAGGAGGTAGGACTTGAAATGCAGCAGTAGAGATACATTTTAAGACATTTAGGGGGGAAAAAATCCCTCACTGACTTTCAAAGGCTGATTGAACTCTATCCTTCCTGAGAAGGCAGGGTAATGCATGAGGGAGAGCTGGAACCAGTAAGCCTTCCCATTCTAGGTTAGCTCTGCCTTCCCCCTGCTTTGGGCTAGCAAAGAAAGCCAGCTGAGTTCATAGCAGCAAACCCAAGCCCTGGGCCCCAGTTCAGCCAGATAATTAAGCGAGTGTTTAGACGTCTAAGCAGTCCTGCTGGCTACTGCCCCAGCGTTTCGGGAAATGAAGTCATTGTTTTGCTTCCCACCAACATCCCCCATAACCGTGAGACCCAGGAGATGGGACATGGAGGTGGAATTCTCCCATCACTGGCCCCTTAAGCCCATGGAGGTGGTTTTCTGGGTGAAGCTGAGCTCTCGCTCCCTGCAGACAGAGCCTAGACATAATGAAATGCTACCAACTTCCATTTGAGTTTTAGAAGGCACAACGATGTTAATTAGTGTTCAAATTAAGCAGTAAGATAGAAGTGGGCATATAATGGACCACTAATAAATGCCTGGAGTATGTTGAGAGACGAAGGTCTGAGGGAAGAGTGATTTTAATCACCAGGAGTATATTAATGATAGCCCACAGACTGCCTTATTGCTGTTCCAACATGCTGGAATGCTGCATTTTCCCATTAAAACACCCATTAGACTTCAGCCCACTAAAAACCTATCAGCGAAACCATGTTCTGCTCATTTCTGCTTCTATGTATGATCTAATTAAAGCCATTGAGGGGGCTCAAGCCCTGCTCCAAACACCAGCCCAGGCTCAGGAAGCCTGCCCAGCCTGGGTAGAGGCTTTGGGGAGATGGTTAGGGCTCTTTGGGTACCTACCGCATCCCTATGAACACCAACATCACAGCTGAGAGCCAAAACAGCCCGCACATCCGTGCACACATGGGGAGCATGCAGAATGCCTGGCGCTAAGCTAGGCATGATTGATTACACAATGGCATTGGTTAAAATAATTGTATTTTTCATTTCCATGCAGATGAATTACTTCTCCAAAAAAGCCATTTGTGCTTAATGCCATTTGTCTGCAGTACGGTGCTAATCAACTGCAAAGACGTTTTTGTGCTGAGATTGATTGACTCCATGTAAATAGGTGGAACCTTTAATTAAAACACAAGCGCAGACGCAGTGTCTCAGTGCACTGACAACACGCGGCACAGACCACTTAAGGGGCTGATTCTATTTTAATCTACCCTGGCATAAATCAGGAGAAAGATCCAGTTCAGCAAAGCACTTAGCACATGTTTAAGTCCATCATATTCAGCAAAGTAGTCAAGCATGAGCTGAACCACAGCAAAGGCAAAGGATATTGCAGAAAAATGACAGTGCTTGTTGAAAGGACGTGGCTTGTGTGTGACAAAGTGATTAATTTACAAGATTTCTCCTGCATCAGGAAATACAATAGGTTTTTGGCTTTGCAGGAAAACTGGCAGGGTTCATAAAACCCTGTTGGGTGATAGTTAACCCACCAAAGAGGATTGCAATAAAAGACTGAAGGAGGTTAAGCAACAAGAAATTAGCTGTCTGGCTAAATTGCAGAGCTAGTTTCCACATGATGGGACACTCTGGCTTTGCACCATGAGATGGATGCTCGTCTGCACTCAACTTGGCCTCTTCTGGGGATCAGCACCCTCTTATGCCCTGCCTGATCCTGCCTGAAGGCACTTGGGCTGGCCAGCTGCCTGCACAGTCTTGCTCTGAGGGTAAAGAGGTTTTTGCTCTGTAACATCTAATTTCCAGGACTTTTCCAGGAGTTGCTGCCTTCTGATGAGCTGGGAAAACAAAGCTGATGGAAACCCTCACACTTTGACTGCAGCACAGGAGCAAAAAGGACCTTAAACAGCACAGCCACCACTTTTATGGCAAAAGAAGTAGATGGATGCCAAGATCCGTATGTCCCACTCCTGAACACTGCAGCTCCTTCCTGTGATGTGTATAACTCTCCAGCTCAGTTGGGACTCAGATAAAGCCAAACATACCAAGGACATTTTAGCCTTTGCATCTTATACATGGAGAGTTTGTGCTGGTGTGGTAAGCTGGATTAAAACCAGCATGCAAATACTATTTTTCATTCAGGTTAGTAAAATAACAACATTAAATTTAGGCCAACAATTCCAGGCTTGGAAAAGAGAACTCCAGGACACAATGACACACAAACGGCAAGAGGAGTCTCTTATTCACTTGTGCCTCACATTTGCCAGTGAGCTGATGGAAGCAAACGGATCTGATAAATGGACTTCTTTGCCTTGCCTCAAGCTTTGCATCAGGTTGCACCCAGTGCTGGAGGTTGGTACCCCTGGGAGCAGCCACCCCTTCCCACACCTCAGCAATGTAGCAGCTCACCCTTGCCAGGCTTAGCGATGGATGACATAGATGAAGCAATCCATCAAGCAATGAATTGCATTAATGCAATGCCAAGCGTGACCAGGAGAGGATGTAATGTGAAGTACTAGAGGAGGAACAGAAAAAGAACAACTTTTGCTGGTCTGACCTGAGCTACTGGGATTGAGACAAGAACAAAAACGGCTTTTGACAACTGAAAACTGCTGAATTCCTTTCCAAAGTGTATTATTATTGCTTTAAGTTGCTTGAGAATGATTAATTTTGTTTCTGTGTTACTGAATGACACAAACAGTTGCAGTCATATGATACAGCAGGTCACCTAATATTGTCAGGATACTTTATCTCCGTGTCATGTTATGCTGATTTCCTTCTGATTATTGTGTTTCTAAAATCCATTAGTAACAGCTGCAACTCAATACCAACTAAATATGCCATCATGTTTTCTCAAGTGAAGTACTTCTCCTTTGCATCATACTGAAGCAATTTGACATTTTGAATAAAATAAGCATTAATTATAACAATTAATGGAGTAAGCCTAGAAAGATGATACCAGCCTGACAAAAGCATGTTATCTTGGTCTACCCAGATGGAAGCAGTTTCAGAGAAGATACCAGAGAAGGTTGTCACTATGGCTGTTGTAGGAATCCTGACTTATACCTAAGAGGAACAGGAGGAGAGGGCTCTCCTTTACTTCAAAACCACCTTTTCTAGACAGTTTAACATACTGGCTGCCACATGGAAGTGGCCATAAGGAAACTCTTCTGCAGAAGGAGGTGTGAAGGCTTCCTACTGGCAGGAAGGAGAAGGGATGGAGGCGATCTGGGTGAGTTACATTTGAAAGCACTGACTCCCATGTTGTTAGCTTTCACAAAGCGTTCAGATATTTGTTTCCCAGAATCTCACCAGCTCTATTAGCGACAAGTAACTTAATTAACGGGGAAGCTTATAAACATATAGTCTATTTTCTCAATGATCCCTTAGTGCTCTGTAGCTGACAGTACCCAGTGCAGCTCTGCCCTGGATTCCCAGTGGGCAGTTTCAGGAGGAGGAGGAAGAAGAAACAGGTAAAAGCACAAATTATTGGAAACTCTTTCTCCTCCTTTCCTGACACAGGGGGAAGTATCTCATAAGCTTTAATTACAGCTTTCCCTCTACTACTGCATTATTTTTGTCCAAGACCCAGATGCACATGGACTGTCTGATCTGAGACTGCAGAATCACACATGTACAGTGACTAAAAGACTGGGATTGCTGCGGGGAAATGGGTCAGTGCCTACAAATGAGACCAATATCAGTGAGTGCCGCAACAGAGCTCACTTTAGGAGCACTTTGCTGCTCCTCGGTGCAGGTTGTGCTGCAGAGAATCCACGCACAAGAACTCGTGGAAAATGTTACTAGTAACTTTTTAAAGTAATGGTATGTTTTCTAATTGCAATTTTCCACTGAGCCTGCTGCTACTGGCCTTGAGGACCAGGTTCTCATGCCATTGCCAGGTTAACTAGCTCATCACTACCCAGGTACTCACACAGTGCATGGGTGCCAGAGTCTTTGCTGTCACTTCTGAAAAGCCTTCAACTTCAGTAGGTTCTGCTGAGCTACAAACTAGCTGCAGACCTGACCTTGACCGAGACTAGTACAAGCATAGTAAAATACCACCATCATGCATACAAATTTACTACCTGTAGTATCATCTTCTTCACCTTTCATGAATGAGGAGGGATTTGTTGGGCATGATCTGGAAACTGAATACAAGCAACACTGCTCAATGAGTGTTACTGGCTTCCTTTTGAGTGACTGATGTAAAGCTACAGCAAATCCAGCTCCCAGGAACAGTCTTTTTCCTAAAGAGATCTGACAAGCACAGTTTACTCCTTGGTAGGAAATTAAAATAGACAGACTTTCCCTGTGAAAGCAGAAAGCCCCATGTGCAGACCAAATTCAGTGTCCTATGTTTTTTTGTGAGCATCCCTTGCCCACGGTGGATTGAAGTATCATAGACAGGCACAGTGTTCCCAGCAGTCTGAGGCCTTCAGACGTGAGAAAAGACTACATCTTTCAGAGGAGAAGGGAAGATAAAACTCCTATCTCAACCATACCGATTTAAACCTTACTTCAAGTCATTTATTTAAGGCCTCCTTTGAAAAAGCTGGAGATCCTGAGTAGGGAGCATCCCAAGAAGGGATACCACAACCTTAGCAGATAGATAGCAAGAAATTCTCAGTAGCTGCAGAAGTAACACTGAAAGGTACATCCACAGAAACACTTGATGAGCTTATTCCTTGCACCCTTAATCGATACTATCTTCCTTACGAAACAGACCACCTAAGCATTAAAGTTTAAGGCTCTCATTCTACAAAAGGACTGGAGTAGCAACAGATAAGCCCAGCTTTAATGAAGACTGCATCACAAAAGTGTCTTTTGTAAATTTGTTTATGTTCAAGCCTTGAATAGAATCAAGGTGACTTTCGCCTGGGATTCTTTTGGGGGTCACTTGCTTCCAAAGGTTGTGTGTAGTTTTGCAAATCACCAGTGTTTGTCACAGCTTTGTGATTCCCACCTTTCTTGTTATTAAAAGCAGAAAATTTCCATCTATGTATTATGAAAAGCACCATGCACTTAAACCATCATGGTTTGTGCGCTATACCTGGGCTTAAGCTCATGGCAGGCAAGGAATGGTCCCCAAGGAACAGGGATGAGAATCTTGAACTTGCTCACTCCCTGCTGTCACGGGTTCAGCAGTAGCAGTCATTTTTCTCCTTCTTAGTAGCTGGTGCAGTGCTGTGGTTTTGACTTTCAGCCTGGGAACAGCACTGATAACACCAATGTTTTCAGTTGCTGCTCAGTAATGTTTAGTCTGACCAAGGACTTTCTGAGTCTCATGCTCTGCCAGGAAAGAGGGGAAGCTGGGAGGAAGCAGAGACAGTGCACCTGACCCAAACTGACCAAAGAGGTATTCCATACCGCAGCACATCATGCCCACTATATAAACTTGGGGCAGTTACCCAGAAGGACTAGATCACTGCTGGATTGGGCTGGGTATCTGTCAGTGGGTGGTGAGCAGTTGTATTTTCTTCCCTTGTTAATTCTCTTATCACTATTATTATTGGTGATAGCAGCAGTGGTTTGTGTTATACCTTAGCAACTGGACTGTTCTTATCGCAATCCATGGGAGTTAACATTCTTTCAGTTCTCCTCCCCATCTCTCCAGGAGCAGGGGGGAGGGAGGAGGAAGTGAGAGAGTGACTGCATGGTTTCCTTTGCTATGGCTGGGCTTAAACTGCGACACCTGGTCACAGGAACTCCTTCAGATCCAGAACCAAACCCTTTTGTTCTTGGTATCATTTCCTCAGGCAGAGCTACAAATCCTCTTTTCTCTACATTTATCAAGGACCTCTAAATTTAAACCCCTCGTATTTGTTCAGCTTTCCCATGTGGTGGACAGAAGCACAGTACAGCAGCCTGAGGAGCAATGCTGCTCTCAGCAAAAAGTTGCTCTCACACCATGTCTTGATTCCCTTTCGCATTCAGCTTTACTTGCACTCTCACCCTCCAGCTTTATTGTTTTTCACTCCCAGCTTGGAAATGTTCAGATCCACCCAAGAGGTGGCCACACTTCATTTGCCAGCCAATTGTGTATGAAGCCCATGTAAACTAATATGCTTTGGTGAGCCTTTGGAGGAAAGGGCATAAAACATGATTATGTGTATCCTTCCTCAGCTTATCCACCATCTGCTAGAGGCTCCCAGCTAAGTGAACAGGAAAGGAAGGGATTGACCAGCAACAAACTCTCCCTCAGTCCTTTGGAAGAGCCATAGGAAGGGGCTGGAGAGCTGTGTGTGCCAGCAGCCCCTCACCAATCACTGCAGGGCACAACTGCCTCCGCTGCATCATTGCTGCTTCAGGTAGCAAGGGCCTGAAACAGGGGAGATTCTCCAGCTGCCAGGTCTGATAGAGAGAAGCCGAAGGCACTCGCAGGGTGACCAGTACCAGCCAGCACCACCTCCTGGCACGGCTCCATCTCCCTGCTTAGTGTGGCTGCGGTGCCATGCAGGACCACAAATCAGCAGGTCACATATATAAATACAAAGAAGACATCCACAGAGCACCGACACCCAGTGTAATCTCCACCTGCCCTGTCATCCTTCCTGGCACAGCGAGCTCTACGGATGCGCTGTCTGGGAAATGAGCCTCCTGAAAGAGTGGGAGTAGTTACCATGGAAATAAAGAAGGGCTTCTCATCCCAACTCCACCAAAATATTGATTTGCCTCCCAGTGTTTCACAAGCCACTTATTGACAACAGCAATAACAGCAGCAAATCTGGAGAGATGCTGGGGCACAACTAACAAGTTGGGTTTGGAAAGAACCACCAGGAATCATTCTGTCTGTGCTAGAGAAGTCATCAATGAGCAGGACAAGCCCATGAATCACCTGAGGATTTCAGCTCACATCTTGCATGCAGATATGCAGATACAAAAGCAGACTTCACTATCCAAAAGCCTGAGCAGATTTGTTCACTGACATCCCATGTTACACCCCTGAGCAGGCTGCAGATTGCCCCTGTTCTTTGAGGGTCCAGAGCACATCATGGTAAACTGAATTGCTGCATATTGCTTGGGGTGGTGCTCTGCTTTTGATCCTAAATACATGTCCAGCTTTGTCCTAGCTGCTGCCAACCAGCACCCTTCCATGTGGGGCAGGGTGTGAAGGAACACTTGCAGCTGAGTCCTGGCCAGCTTGTAGCCAATTGAGGACCTTATCAGACGTTTAAACCACAGCCCCTGAGCTAGACAGGGTTACAAAAGTTGTTTTCTTATAACCAACCCACTTCTGAAATTAGCAGGGGGGCAGCAAAACAAGGGAAAACAGAACTAGAAAGATGGTGGAGGTTGGTTTTTCCTGATGGGGGACCTGTAAGAGCATCCTGATCACACCAACACTGCCTCAAGCTCTTAGCACAGCATCACCCTTCACAAACTGAGCACTCCGCCTCATCTTGCACCATGCTCCACCTTCTTGCAGTTCAAAACAAGCATCACGCTAAAACACCATTGAAACCCTTTAGGTTTTGTAGAAGGCAGAAAGGATCAGGAACATGCAACAAACAGCTAATGACAGATGCTCAGACCCAGAAAGCCTGTGAGGCACCTGGGTATCACCAAGGTCCCAGCATGCCCTCAGAGATCTGAGCTCCAGTCCATGATAGCTGGTTGAAAATGGATTGAATCTGAACCCTTTTACTCACATTACTGTATCATTAAGGATAACTGGGCAAATCCTTTCCTGAGGAAGCAAACATCAAAGGTGCTGATCTTCCTTACTTCTATTCCCTACCTGCTGCTCTTATGTAAGGCTGAGAGGGAAGGCCCTGGAGCAGGCCTGGCAGTAGGGATGGGCAAATCCCAGTCATCTTCATGCAAAGCATTAGGACTGCAGGGATTTATTTTATTTTAAGAAAGCCATTCTCACGTACATTGGCCACCTGGAATTAGTAAAATAGAGTCCTGACTAAAAGATACCAAATGCAGTCTTTCTTTGAAGAGATCATATTGGGGGAGAAGGCAATAAAGAGAGTATTTTTTGCATTAGAGTGTCCTGTCCAGATGGGAAGAGCAGCTTAGCTGCCCTGTACCAACAGTGCTTGGGGTGACTTTTTCTACACCCAGGTGACACATGCTGCAGCAATTTGGGCAGTGAGCCTGCCATTAACATGCATATCTAGGAGTGCCGTGTCTCATCAAAACTGCCTAGGACATATTTTAGCACATCAGAGCTTAGAATTGAAGATGCTTACACAGAAATACACAGATGGGTATCGGTGCAAGATGGAAACACTTCAAAATATATGTGGTGCTCGCAGCAAACTTTGCCTTGCTGATCCTTTCCTCCTTGGAAGAGCTTGCAAAAGTCCTTGAGGGAATCCAGACTATATTGTGTTTGTGGGAGAGGAATGGGTTGCAATTAAAGCATAAAGTCATATCTTCAGTGAGGAATGGGCTTTTTTTGTTTTTGCACTACCTTGCCCCAGAAGCACAAGTGTGGCTTGTCACAGGTGGGGTTGCAGCATGCTCTGGAGCTGCTTAGTGTTATTTCTTGGCTCTCTGCAAATGCCAGCTTGCCAAGCAACATGTAAAATACAATTGTCCCTAGAATCACTGTGTGTAAATCACTGTCTGGGTCTGCCTGCTCTTATGGCAGCCAGCTGAAAGGGGTGTCCAGCCAAAAGAAGAGGCACAAACAAAAGCAGGTAGAAGAAACTCACAGTCAACCCCTGTCCATCACAGCCTGTGTGCTAAAAGCAACCCAGCCTCATCTACAAAAGCCTGGGGGGAAGCAAGCAGCTGAGCTGTAAGTAGAGGTAAATGAATCCTTCAGGGAATCAGTCCAACAACAGCTAGCTCCAAGGGGCTGGAAAGCAGCCCGGGAGGGTGGCAGATCCCACGCTCGCTCCAAGCGCACACATGCTCTTATGGCCCCGGAGAAAGTTTAATTTGCTGCAATTGTTTCAACAAACCCAAGCCTGGTGATGCTGCTACGCACTGAAATCACATAGCGTGAAAGAGCGAAGGGCAGAAACGCTGCGAGCCCAAAGGAGCCCCCCAGTGCTCGTCAGGCACCCGGCCTCGGCACCTGGGTTTTGTGAGAAGCAAAGACAGCCTCCAGAAACACCAAACCAACCCAGAGCACTCACAAAATATGCTGCGTCAAAGCACGCTCTTAATTTAGTAGTGGGGGCTGAAGGGGTAAGAGGACATGCAGAAACTCCACTAACATCGTGGAATGTGCTTAAAGGGGTTAGTGAAGGGATGATGCTAAACACATAGTCCAAAGAATGAGGTACTCAAGGGGACAAAGAGGCACTTTTTGCCACAGCCAAGTCCTTTGACACCAGGGCCTGAGCACCTTGCATGAAGTTTCTTTACACCCACTCCTCATCACCATCACCTCATCACTACAAGCAGAGGCATCCACACCATTGAGGAAATAGGTTTTGGCTGGCAGGACCCCTCAAACTTCTCTCTTCCCTTCTCCTCCTCCTGTCACAGGGCTGTTTTACTCAGCCAAACCACCACAGCCAAAACAGGTTTCTCCTGCTGATGTTTTCCATCTGGTTCCTGCCTGACATGTGAAGCTCTCCAGTTTGTGTCTTCATGGATAAAGATTCTACTCCCCCCCAGTCTCAGACCCTGCCTGGACACATGGTTGATTCTTAACAGGCTGCTCTGCTGTCTGTTCTGGACATGGCTGCAGTCATCTGGACCAGTTTAAATTACACTTTCTGCCTTACTCTGACTAGGAAAAGATGCTCGCGCAGGGGCGAGGACAACACAGGGATCAGATGCTTCAGGATTAGTTCTGAAAAGGGTGAGGGTGATCCTTTATTTTAAGGACCCTCAGAATCAAGAGGAATTGATGTTAAAAAATTTAACTCTATCTGCAGCTTCAAGGCCAGGTCCTGGTCGAGAACATATGGGAGATCCTAATGTTGGCAGTGTGATGGAGAGGGCTTTGCTGAAGCTGCAAGGACAATATGCGCCTGACTGGAGCTTGGACCAGTTCTAGCTCCAATGGCAAATGCAGGAGATTGCTGCAGGGATCAAAACTCACTGAAGGGAAAGTCATGCAAATCCTTGGGCAGGAAAACAGGACTGGGCTTGCAGTGCTGAGGGAAGCTTGGTCTGCAAGCAGCTCCATGCTCCGGGAAGCTGGCAGGCAGTAGGTCAGGCTGCCCAGGAACTGCAGGGAGAACCAAACTGAAGGAAGACAAACATGGGACTCCCACCTGGCGAAGGGTAAGAATGGACAGCATAGGGAGGGCAGTCACCTTTGAGGAGGGAACAGAAACAGAAAGGAGCAGTTTACCCCAGAACCTTGCTAGCTTTGCGCTAGTTTAATATCCAGCTTGCACAGACTGGTGGGAAGGAGGGGGAGGTCCCAGCTTTCCAATATTGATCAGGGCTATTTAATTCCCCATGATCAGCAGCCGAGCAAACTCCTAACACCACAGCACTAAACCACCAATGCTCAGCTATGGCCCAGACATGTTTTGGCTGTAACTATAGCAAAGGCCCTACTGCAGTTTGGCAGGACAGCCAGCAATACCCTTATTCATGTAGGCACAGGTTTAATGTTGAACCCCACACGCTTGTTCTGGCTCACATGGGACTTCTGCACCTTTCCTTGCTCAGGCTACACTGGCTCCTGCTCTTGTTCTCCATCTCTCAAAGACCAGTGTTAGCGTAGAATTGCTATTGAAGCTGATTAATTCACATCAGCTCAGTATGCCAGACCTCCAGCAGAAACACTGTGAGATGCATTGGGATCCTGTGCCATGGCACGGGGCTCAACCCAGGGCTGATGCAGCTGCTCATCCCTCATCACTCCTAGTCCTGGCATCAGTGAAAACTCCCAGGGCTAATAGGCATGAAGAACAGAAGAGAATTGGGATCTCTTACACCAGCCTTGCTGTTGAGATCCTGGTGTATCACAGCTTCAGCTAAAAGGTTTCCATTGGAGTAGGACTTCTTGAAGGGGCCTGGGATTCTTCAACAGCCCTCACACCATCCCATCATCCCTTTTCCTTCTCCCTGCGTCACATCCTCACCCAAGCTGATTCAGCCATACACAGGCCACATGGTGAATCACACTGAGAACTGCTTTGAGCTAAAAATAACCCCTTGGGGAGGGGGGGTTGTGTGGTTCTTGGGTTGTTATTTTAAGCTGCTCACTTCCCCCACCGAAGTCACCACACAGCCCCCCTGAGCACTCATACCAGCACTGGGGAAGGCATCGCCTTTAGAGCAGCCACTGGGGAGGCTGAAGGCTGCTCATTACCACCAAAATTTAAGTTCACCATTCAGAGACCCATCAGAGATTCAGCTTGTAGCACTAGTTGTCTGAATTTGGTGCAGGCTTTGGTGCACACCTTGCTTACAGGCTGGTGCAGCCAGCACAGTGCAAACCTGTAGCATCAGGGACAGCCAGGTAACCAGTTCTCTCAAACCCTAGCACTGTGCCAGGGATGTGTAGCTATTCTATTTGTTTCTGTACTTTGCTTCTTTTTCAGCTGGCAAAGCTGCTATCTCAATAGAGAGCAGCTTCAGCCAAGAAAAATAAGCATTACCTTACATTTCCAGGCTTGTTCGTCATTATCATGATGCTCTGCTCTAACTGGGAGGCCGCATTATGCATCATGCTGCCTACTTTCAAATAATAAGCTACATGTGTAAATAGGCTCTGCTACTTTGAGTTGAATAGCTAACAAATGAGCAAACAAAAACTCCACAGCCCACCACGCTCTTGTTTGACGCAATGGATGCCTTTCTGCATCCCAAAGGTGATACATCCATCACACTCACAGCTCGAGCAGCTTCTGCATCACTGTCAAAATCCACACGCACTCGCTCTGGCTGCAGCCAGTACACACATTGCTGAGGGTCAGGCTGGCACTGCAGGCTTGTCTGCTAGTCTCAGACCTAAAATTGATGTGATGCTCACTGCCACTACATCATCATTATCGCAGTTGCTGTGGAAGCTGGAGAGGAATTCAGCTGTGTAAGGTACATCTCCTCACACCGGGCAGGAAAGTCAGGGTGTCATGAGGGTGTTTAATCTGAGCAGGGGTCTTGTGGGACACCCTGGCTCCGGATTACACCATTGCAGCATTCACGTAATGAGTCCGTATGAATTTCTTAGCACTCTCCTGCTGCACAGCTTTCCCACTCTACGAAACCCTCTGCAAATTGTTTCCTTCATCACAGCTTCACCTCCTTTTGTATTCCTCAATTTTCTTCCATAGTCTGTATTATTATCTATTGCAGGAAGAGTTATTTAAGAACCTTTGGACTATAATGTGCTTGGCATTACAGGAAAATAAAGCAGCTCTCCAGGAAATTTGCGCTGATTTCAGCCTTCCCATTTACACTGTGATGCATCACACTGTGCTCTAATGTCTCACTAATCTGCAGCTCAATCTGCTGTTAAACGGGCTCATGATGCAGAAGCCGCTCGCTAAGGTTGCTTGATATTCATCTGTTGATTGAATCATTTGCTTCTTGTGATTTGCAAATGCGCCAAAGAGCCAGAAGCTCTTTTTCTTCCAGAAAAGTTAATTGGATCAGCATCCTGCACTGGCAGGAGGTACCCTGCTCCTGCCCAGACAGCCACTGACTCCAGCAACGTGGAGAGGCCACCCAGCAGGGATGGGGCCTGGGACCAAAGACTCTGCAAGGTTCAGATTCTCCAAGCAACCATTTTCTGCAGGAACCAGACACCCTCATTTCTTGCAGGGGCCTTGAGTGGCCCATGCAGAGGTGTGAATTGCTCTACCCCAGAGCTTCAGCCTCATCACAACATGGGTACCTGGAGCCAGAGCTTGCCACCATCAAACCTTGCTTCCATCAGACATTCTCTATAACAGATTAACCCCTCCATAGTTCTACCTGTCTCATTTTTGAGAGCTAGCACTTGGTTTTAGCACTTGGTTTTAGCTGTTTTTCAATGCTCTCACATGCAACACACCATTTTCCATCTTCCTCAATAATTAAGAGGTTGGTGCCATTGTCAAAGAATCAGCTACTGACATTTCTATGAGGTTTCCAACCAACTGAGGTGCCAAGCAAGGACATATCAAGCACTAGGGCTGCATCTCTGTGATTATCTGGCTGTAAATAACACCTCAGAATATATGGTTTATTGTGGTGATAACACACATTTTGTAGGTTACATAAATTGGAGCAATCCTGCTGACAGAGGAAAAATAGTGGTGTGTGATGGTTTCCTCTGGTTGCTAGGAAATAGAGTTAGTGCTCGGATCCTTACATGCCTCGATGCACACTTGTGACAGATGATAGATTCAGCACATGTGTGGAGCCCAGCCTGTTAGCAAGCCCTGACTGAGGGAAAAGCAGCAACAGTGACAGCAAGATCCATTTAACAAAAATATATGCATTTTTCATTACGAGAACTGCATTTGTTTGCCCGAGGCATTTAGGAAAATGTAAGCAAAGAATAAAGTTTGATCTAAAGAGACAGGTGGTCCATGCAGGCAAATCCAGAGTGGCCACGCGGATGCACAAGGTGGTCTGTGTTAAGGATTTTAACACCCATCCTACTTAATGTGAATGAGCTGTGGTGTTTCAAAACGGTCTCTTCTATCACTACAAAGCCCACACAGCCCAAAGGGCAGGAATCAGTCTCTGCCCTGTGGTCTCCTCCCCACCAGGGGCCTAGTAAGTGAGCAGGTCCCTTCCCCTCCCCTTGTTGCATCGGATATAGCCTCTTGCATCTAGAAGCTCAGCTTGGCTCCTGCTTCTGTAAATGTTTGCTAAAGCAAATTGCAGTTTGTTCTATTGGTCTCATGCTCCAATTTGCTCAAAATAGCCCGGCACTTGGTCAAAGAACATGGAAAGTGGACAGATAGCAGCAGAGAGGGAGCACTTTTGTATGGGTGTGTACATGTTTATCTGCTTCTTGAAAGTATACACACATATAAACATATTTATATATGCACACACACAGAGACACTGTTGGATCAGCTAATCTATCACCCTCCTTCAGGTCAGGCAGAGCTCTACCAACCGATTCCTGGGTGCACTTCTAACCTGCTTTTAATTATAGCAAACCTGAATTATAAAGACACTGTTGAACCATAAGGCTTAAAAATAAACAGTTGGCATGATTACAGCTACACCCTGTCTACAGACAGGGTATCTCATACACAGCCAAGGGAGCTGATCTGTCTCCTTGTTGTGTTATTATTGCTTTTATTAGTGTTGCCCCATCAGAACCGCACAGTGCTACCAGCCTGCTCTACAGATGCTGTACTGGCCAGCACGAACCTACTTTTCAGAGTGATTAAATTCTCCTAAAGTTATTCCTAGAGTAAGCTGGTCTCTCTGTGCTGCTCTCTGCAAAGCAAACTGGACATCCTCTGCCAAGTTCAGCCCAGCAAGTTCAGAGGAAATAAAAGAGGGGCTGGAGGTCACAGACTGCTTGGTTCCTATAATTAACTATCTGGCACAGATTGATGGTCTCTAAGAAAACTGCACTGTGAATGGGACACAGCAGCTAAAGGCTGTGCTTGGGCTGGGATGGACTCAAAGAACCTTTAAACACTTTCTGCCCAGCTCCAAAGTGTTTCTGTAGCTCACCACCACCAGCATGGAAGTAGGATCTCCTGAGCCTGGTGTCTGATGAAGAACCCATGGTCTCATTGGGACTCAGCCCCATGCCACTCAGGGGGCAGAAGCCTATTTCTATAGCCTGATAAAAAGTGTAATTTAATCCCAGCGACCCAAAACACTTCCCTAAGCCTTTGAAAAGCCTGATAATCCTTGTTTTACCCTCAAATCTTGAAATTCTCCTGAAGAATGAATGGTGCTTTGTCTACTGAGTGACTCTACACTTAATGAGGTCATTAAGACACATTAGGGTGCACAGAAGAATATTCTCTCCTGGCTTTGGCAAGTGAAGATCAGAGCTTTTGTCTCTCTTAATCCGTCCTCCTTCTGCTCTGCTACTCATGGCCCCAAAACTGCAGGGCTTTGAATTTGTCCCTGTTTGTTCGTATAGATGGCCATTGCTTTGCTTCAACATCAGCAGAAAGTTCCTTGCACTGACTTTGACATAGTGCTTTTGGTATTACACCTCCAGATGTTTCCAAAGAGCACGCTATACTTTTTCCTCCATGGCTAGGTGAAGTGCTTCATGGATCTGTATATTTACCTCGGGGGTCTAATACAGATGTATGTTTTGGGGTCTACCAGCTGACACAGATATTTACTATTTTTAAAGCAGAAATCTCTGCTTCCACAGAAAACACAGTGGGCTTGTGTGTCAACCCAGCAGCCCTAAATGCCTGAGCAAAGAAAGGTCATCTCCTTTAACACAGAAGGAAGCAAGGGTCTGACTCATACCCAGCATCAGGACAGGAGGACAATGCAGATCCATGTTTCTGGCCTGTCTCCATCTCCCATCACAACCATATCGGAAAGGGAATACACTTAAATAGCTGGAGGCTCAAAGCAAGCTTTTGCTTTCAGCAGAACTGAGACTTACCATTTGCCCAGGATGCAATATATTAAAGAAGAAAACCTTTGCTAATATTATGCTTTATAATGCAATGATTTTCATAACAGCCCAACATGGTTCATCAGCATGTGATCTGGCATGAGATCAGCTTTCCCTTAAACCACCCGAATGGGCTGTGAGATGTGGGGGAGAGAACAGTCACACTATCTGGTTGGGTTTTCACATACAACCTTTCCAGCAGCCTCAGTGCATCTCAGCCCACACAGACTTACACATGGCTCAGAGCAAAACTCAGATGTAGCATCCCATTCCTGCCTCAGGCCAGAACTGTGCAATCTCACTTACCTTAGCACACCACTTGTGAGCTGGGGTGCACCTCCCTAGCAAGTCTGGTACATCCACATTCATAGGATTTGTTTTGGTTTCAGCTAGAAGCTTGTCTTTAGGAGTTTATCTCCACTTACAGCCACAGTGGTTAAATAACTACCTACCATCAAATGGGAATGTTAGTTAGCAGCCTTAAATTATTTGATCACTTAAGAAGGAAAAGAAGGGCTACAATGGCAATATCCAGGCGCACAGACCCCCCAGCATATGCAGGCAGTGGCAGTGCCAGGTCGCCTTAGTGAAGCCTCTCTAGTGCTGTCACACCAGTGTCTTCTCCTAGGTCATTTAGGATGTTCTTATACACCAAAAAAAAAGGAAATATTTTATCTACTCTTTTTTTTGCTTTTAAAGGAATTCAGCTCATTTCAGTGATGTGATTAACAGAACAACCTGCAAACTGTGCTTGTGACATTAATGGATGCTGTAAGGTGTGAAATATGGGTGAGAGCAGGGAGCAGGTTGTACCTCGGCACAAAACCCTCTGCAGTTCTACCTGGAGCACTTCTGCTTTTGCACTAGACCATGTTTGGGGGGGGGAGAAGGAAAACCAGCTGCAGGACTTCCTAGATTTAAACCCGTGCTCCTTGCCACGGTGCAGGATTATTTATAACCCAGACGTGGTCCTCAGCTTAGTTGGAATTTGTACCAGCAAGGGAGGGCAAGGTGGGAGCCAACACTGAAGGTATAAACTCCCTGGAGAGATATCCTCAGGAGCAAGGCTAAAAGGGAGCTGAAGCAAAGCCCAAACTTTCTAAACCTCATCCTTGGCTCTACAAGAGCTGAAGCATGTTATGCAGCACAGTTTGGCATGCAGCCCCATGAAGGCTTGAGCAACTGGGAAACAACATTTCCCGAGGGAACAAGGAGCTTTAACTTTTGTAGCACAGCAAGAATGTAAGCGCAGGATCTTGAGGGAATAAGAAAGATAAGTTATGTCATTTCATCGCTGTTCTTGGAACGAGGACAGAAAAGCAGAAGAAAACAAAACAGAGCACCCCCTGGGATCCATAAAGAGGAAACTAAAAATATGATAAATAGGCTGGATCAGTATTTTCTGAAGGTGACATATTGCAGCTCATGCTATATATCTGGAGTCTTATTGTCATGAAGGATAAAAATTTTGGCACGAAGTAAGTAAAGGAGAAAAATTAAACTTCTGCCATACCACAAACTAATATGTACTGGTAAAGAGCCATCTACTAAAAACACAAGCCAGAAATTCCAGTCCTGCAGGACAGGAGATGAGGAGAGCATCAGCTTTCCTTGCCAACAGCAGGCAAAGGGTTAAGCAAAGGTGTAATTCATCATGTTAGCTTAAACCTTAGGAGAAGCCAGGGGAATTACAAGATCAGAAAACAACTGCAAAGTGTGTAAAGATAATCATAAATCCGAGGGAAATAATACATGCTAATAAATGCTCAGGAGATTATGCTAAAACACCTTCTGCTTTTATAATCAAGCAGTAAGAGTAGCCGGGTACTCCTCCTGCGGTATGGGACACCATGGCCTGCATTGTGATTTACCCACAGAAAGGGCTCCCAGAGGAATGTGGGGATAAAGCAGAAGAGTGGAAAGACAAGTAATATTAAAAATAAATTCAGAGAAGGCAGAAAGCCAGGATCCTTCATGCAGTTTTAAAGGCACTACAGCGCATCACAAACAGCAGCCAACAGGGATGGAAACCCCTCTTTTAGAGTTACTTGACACCAGGTGTGAAATCTCCTATTTCAGGTACTGGGGAGGAACATATACCTTAGTACGTTGTGACAAGATTTAGCTCCCCACTGGCTTTCCCAGAAAATAGGGGTCACAGAGCCAGTCTGTGCTCAGAACTGAGGAATTTTTCCTCATTTTCTTCCTGACTCTGCTAGGTCATCTTGCAGCAAAGCCTCTCCTGGCATAACTGCTGTTCTTTTAACTCTTGAAACCCCAGAATGTGACTGGAAAGGTTATGAAGTTAGGGGTGTTTTGGTCCATAAGGCTTAAAACATGCTCCTCCTCCTTCACATCCCTACTCAAGCAGGATGTGGGTGGTTTGGGATAGAGCTGGAAGGAAGTTCAGGGCAGCTGGCTGGTCCCTTGCCTCATCCTTGGAGCCAGGCAGCACAGGTTTCACATGGGCTTTTGAGAGGCCATCTGAACAGCCCCGAAAATGCAACCTCTTAAAACCTGATCTTTGAGCATCACCGAATGGTAAAATAGACTCAGGAGGTTTGGCTACATTAGCAAAATGCCACACTGAGTATAGGTTAAAAGCACATAGGCCCAGTGCTGAACATGGGGGTTTGTAGTACACCATGAAAACGCCGGTTCAGGTTGGTTTGGTTGTTTTTCTACTTCAAGCAGCACTGAGCAAATGATCCGCTACCAAAGCCAGCATGCTGCAAGGTATAACATGGGCATATTGATGTACAAAGGTAGCTGTGCCCCTCAGAGGACACAAGGCTGCAGCTGCCCCACACTAACAGATCTCCTCCAACAGTAACACAGCAGTGATGCACAGCCTGCATGTGAGCACTGATCAGGTAACCAAATCACCCAGGATAGAGCAACCGTAACCCTGCCACGGAACAGCTTGGATTTGTGCATGTGTGTACGGGCAGCTGGCCCAGGGCGCTTCAGCATGCCAAATGGAAAAGAATAAACCCATATAATCACCTTTTTCTCTGCATTCTGGTGGTTCTGAAACTTTGCTTTGCCTGGCCCACGTGTGCCAGAAACATGTTTAGTAAACATGCATGGCTAAATAGCCATGAAACCCATTTCTTTGATTTCCCCAAGCACTGCAAGTGCAGTGGTGGTAACTCCCATGGGAGATGGGGACTCACAGAACACATTCCCCTAATGGGGTTCCAAAGCAAAACCCATCCTCAAATGTTTTTCCCACCCCAGAGCATGTGGTTAGATCCCTGTGATGGGAACAGCTCACAGACCCATCAGCAGGCTCCATCCAACTCACAGCTCCATCCTGGGCACACTGTACGAAATATCCCCTTTTGCGTATTAAGGAAAGTTACAAAATACCTTACAGCTACACTTCTGTCTTAGTGAGAAATGGAGTACCATCAAATACTGGTGGTATATATGTATCTTCGTTCAAGGATAACTCTTTAAGCAAAAGTTTTCAGCACGGTTTGGTGGAAAAGAGCAAGGGGAAAGGAAACAATGAAGAAAAGCAGCTTATCAACTTCTTAAAGTAGCTCCTGTTTTCAGCTGCCTTCTCCTGCACATTTGAACCAGCCCTTGTTCCCCTCTGAATCCTGAGCTCTGGGAAGATACATGCACTACACCTTAGCAGGCTCCAAAGACTCAAATTTAATCTGGTAAATAATGAATAAATAAATAAATCCAAAACTCAACAGAGCTGAGTTTTTGCATTGAATATAATACCTGGATAAATCCCTATGGAGCACCAAAGGGAAAAAAAGCAAAGCAAAACGTGTATAGAGTCAATATAAGCCATTCCACCTTTATCTCTTCATTTCATAGCAAAAACACAGTGGCTATTCACATCGCAGAGTATCTCAGATGAAGTAAATACTGCTACATACATCCTTCATTGGAAAAACATGGACCTGCAATTTTCACAGGAGTCCATTTCCAGCACCACAGCCCCATCCTGCCTTGGAAGCCATTTCTTTCCTTAATTACACCTATAAAATAAAAACTTGCTCCTTACATAATTAAAAAGGACACAATGGATAGATATCTATTTCTGGTCAATGATCTCATTTTGTGTATGTAGGAAAATTTCCAGAGGGTTCCAAAGACAGGAAAAAAAAAAAGGTACCCACCCCCCCAAATTATTCCCAGACTTCTCCAGCCTGAATGTATTTATTAGCAATAATGACTGCGGCTTTATGCGAGCAGATGGGCAGTCCCTGAGAGGATGATTTGTTTCCTCTCTGTTCTTACTTCATGATGTATTTTATGATTTCAGCAGGTCAGTGGCTGCCATGTGTTTCTTTCTAATCTGCGAGCGCTTTGCGTTTGCCTCATTCTTGGCAGCCGTCGTATTTACCAAAGAGATCAGACACGGACAGATGATGGCAGAGATCCAGGCTCCTTGAGAGTTCAGCGCTTGGATGTTGGCAGCAAATAAAGATAAATGGGTTGCTGTTGTTGGTTCAAACTTACAGGGGCTTTTTCCCTTATTGTATTTCAGTTTATGTGCGCACATATATGCACATATATATAGACGCGTGTGTGTGCTCACACACGTGTTCTTAAATTCTCTTTGTAATATCCTCGACCAGCTAGAATACAGATGAGCTGTTATACAAAGAACAATAGATGTCAACTAGATTGCTACCCTCTCCTTTTATTTTCCTTTTTTTCTTTTCCTTTCCCCCCTCCCCATGTTTTTTTATAGGCCTGGTTTGTTATAAATCCTCTATGCCCATTAACCTCTGAACCACACTGATCATACCTCTTCCGAGCTAAATTGCCTGTATTTCCAGACATTTGTTTGTTCACTTAGAGGTCTATTGGCAGCAGGAGGAGGAGAACAACCCATTGCTGAATACAGCTCATGGATTATAGATGAAAATTCTTTCTCTCCTTGTAAGACAATGCTCTGAGACTTGTAGCAAATGGACAGCTCTAGTTTAAAAGCTCACAGGTGGAAGCCAATAGTGGAAAGTTAATCACACTGATACCAAAAATATCCCAGCAGCATAGTGGGAGCACTGTATCTATCCCCATAGCTGTGTCCTACACAGCAAAACCTCTGTGCCAATACATGTGGTCACCTGCTGTCACTGTGCTCCTGCTGCAGCACTAGTGGTGTCTGGCTGAACATGCTCCCCTGCAGAACCAGGAATGGCAACACAGCTGCTGGACCAGACTAAAATGGGGACACTCTCCTGCTCTAGGGGCAGCACCAGAGATGGAACTGACCCCATGCAGCAATGGGAAAACTGCAGCCCTGGTCAGTTCTCCTGGAACTTTTGCTCCCTGTTATGTCCCAGGAGCAAGCAGCCTGCTCGCTCCCTGGGGATGCAAATCTACCTGCAAGGATGTAGCATGCAGCATTGCCACCCTCTGCCCCTGCCCAGGACCCCATTGGCTGGACATAGCCTGCTGCCAGGCTCTTTGGGCATCTCTGCCCTGGTTTTCCCTGCTGCCCGCACTTTGTGAAGTTACTTCAAATCCTCTGATTTTTCTTCTATCAGAAGGAACAACTCCTTGGCAGGCATTAGTTGGTTGGTTCTTTTTAAAAAAGGAGCAAAATCAAATGTACAGCAGGATCACACAATTGAGAGCCAGCATTAGATGTAAATTTGCTTCCCTATATCATAGTACGTCTCTGCTGAGCCACAGGCTGGGTCCAAGCACAGGCTTTGTCTTTTGGGTAGCTTTGCAGGGTTGGGCCACCAAAGATAAGACCCCTGTAGCTGTCAGGAGCTCCAAACAGCCTCCAAAATGACCCACCATGCAGTTTCTTAGTAAACATGGCCTTAGCACTTGCAGGAGGCATTTCAGCTCATTGGAAACATGCTGAACAGCATTTCCAGTATCCTGACTTTAAAATAAAATCTTGGAAGCAGGAAGCATGCTGGCATTTCCAATGCAGACCTCCTGCCTTCATTACTGTTATATATATTTAAACTTATCGTTCCAAAATAACATTTTCTTTCCATCCATCATTACACCATTTAAGCACAGCTTCCATCTGATCCATTCTTCAGCCAATTCCTCAGTCTTTCCCTCTTGCTGTGGGTGTGCATCCCCGACCGCTGCGGGTGGCGCAGGAGTAGCACAGATGCTTAAGTGCTTAACCCTGAGATGCTGAAGTGCACTGTAGCTCTCAGGCTTTGCACTGAGAACATCCTCCACCAGCCGCTGGTGGCTTGTGGAGACTGTTCCCAGGTTTCTGCCCTGCCTCCTGGCTCTCTCTGTTCCCTAGGAACAGGTCTGAAAAAGCCTTCCAGGTGGGCTACACATGAATAATACAGGAACTGCTGCCTACGGTTTGTCACACCCTGCTCTGACTCATATCAGGGTTTCACAGCTGATTTCCACGTCCTGGTTATAGCTTATAGCTCCTCTGGACTGACCAGTTGGCCAAAGCCAAAAGCTGCTATAAAGAGTGTGGGTTACATGCACCACATACATGCATACAACTGCGTGCCACGTTTCTATGCAGCTGAAGCAGTAGTGCACACAAACATCCTGCCAGCAAGGAATTAAACCATCTGCAATAGGTTTTGCATAGCAGAGGGTAGGAAGCTACAGCAATCCATATTTTTTCAGATCATTCATGTTTTTCCTGCTCTCAGTAACAACTTCCAATTTCCATGGCAACCCTTGCATGCTTCGATACGTGGTACTTTTTGCTTATGTGGAGAACTGTTCCCACATACTGGGATGACCAAGCTTGCCCAACAGCCAACAGAAAGCTCCCAACACAAACACTTCACCATCTCCATCCTGCTGTCCTGGCCATGCATCTGCATGTTTCCCAGTGCCTGAGAGAGAGCGGTATCACCAGGATATACACTACTGTCTGTTCCCCATCCAAGAGCTCATTTTAAACTTGGCTGCAGTTTCTATTTTAATCCCACACAGACATTTTTGGAAACACTTACTAAACCATTAACACATTTATATGAAAGGAAAGATGGTGATTAGCATTCCTCCCCCCCCCATCATTTCTTTTTGTGTCAATTTTTTGGCTCGTGTGCTGCAGCAGAACGTGGTTACAGTCATGCATACAATTCTAACGGGTGTGAATTCCTTCACAGCATAAACGTGATTTACCTCTGCCTTGCTTTGCTTCTCCTCCATTTCTATATATACTGTTTCACCAACACTCTTGTGGCTGTCACAAGCTCGGTCACAAGCTTTACCCAAAATGCACCAAAGCAAAATGAGAACTTCATCTGGGTTCAGCACGGGGTTTTAACAGTCTTGTGTTAATGGTTCATTAAGACAGACAGTTGATTTGCCTGGTCTGACCCTTCTGTCCCTCCTTTCTACACCTATTGAGATGTTTTCAAAAGTAAGAATCATTTCCAATGTAAAGAAGCAGCAATTAGTACATTTATTTATTTTACTGTAATTCACACCACAGCACTAGCAGTCTGATGGCCAAGGCACAGTATGAATAAACCTGAACCATCTTAAATTTCTCCCATATGATGGGTCAGATGAAAATCAAGGCTGCCGTAGGATCTCCGACCACATGAGGCCATGTGTGCAAAGATGCATCCAGCAAATACATGCAAAGGAGAGGGCTGGAGAGCAGTGTTTAATAAAGTGCAGCAGCTCAGAGCTGGGGAGGTAACCCAGCCATAGAGCTCCAGCAGAGCTTGCTTCCTGGGCAGAAAGTTATTTTGACTTAATTTCCAGTTACATTTCTTTATTGACTGCATTGAAATCTCCTTTGACACTTCCAAATAGAGGAGCTGCATTCATCTTGGAGATGATAACCATGACTAAGGGATTACAGGCATAGACAAGGTACTACATCAGAAGACTGCAGAGGAGGGTATGACATGAGATAATGCCCAAAATGAGAGTACCAAAACAAGTGAGGGGGCAAGGGTCCTATGACAGGGAGGCAAGAGTCCCTCATTTTTATGGCAGAAGAACAGTGCTGATCACTTGTTCTCTATAGTTATTCAAGGAAAAAAGCCCAAAACAAGTGAGTTTTTGGAGTAAAGACAACTCTGAACATATCCCAGATCCACACTGGCTGGGCCTCAGGAACCAAATTTAATTTACCACTTGTATTAAGAATTAAGATATGTAACTTACAGGTAGGGTTTGACTGCATTTTGGTTTAGTGGGCTCTTTTAATTTTCCCAGCACAGGTCATTGGATTCTGGATTTCTGACAAGAGGCTTGCTTCACTTAGCTGCTCTTCGTGGGCTTCTTTAAAGTTCCCCCAGGTCCTGCTGGACATGGGTCTGGGACAACCTCACACTTCCATTTCCACAGGAAAAGCTCAGCTTTTCTCAGACTTCCCACTGTAACTCCCAGGCCAGCTGGTGAGAAGAAATAAACATCTAAGCAGAGATCATCTACGCACATCCCTTGTCATCACCGCTTGCCTGAGATGTTGCGACGTTGGTATTTACTCTTAGCACAGAAAAGAAATACCCTGAATAGCAAATCGCATCATCCACATAAAGCTCTGAGCTGGTGAAAGTAAAGGCTGGTTTGACAGAGCTGAACTGAACCAGGTGCACCCAGCAAAATCCCATGCTCAGCCATAGTGCAGATCGCCAGATTGAGCTTGTGAAGGTTCAGGTGGTGGTCTTTCCATCTTGTATTTTTGATTTAATGCATCTGGGCTGCCTACTTTCTCCCCTGGCAGTCCTCACAGCCTCCTGAAAAGGAGACAAACTGCAAACCTGCTCTTCTTGGCTTAGTATTTACCTTGTTGTGGCTGGACAGAGCCCCTTCAGGACAAAAGCCATGGGTAGCCAAGAATTTTACCTGACAATGACTGCCTGGAGAGACATACCACACTCAAATGCATCACAGATATTTGTGCAAACACAACCCTAACCCTGACATGGAAGCTCCATCAGAATATCCTCTTAAAACCCTGAGATGTCTTTTTGGCATCCAATTTCCTCCCTGAATTTGATGCACATCAACAAGATAATGGGAAAAGCCTATTTCCTCTACTTTTTTCATGAAAGATTCTAATCTAATCATTGCTGAGACAGCAAAGCCATTGGTAGAGAGAGCTGAGCAGCATAGCAGGGAGGGAAAGTACCGCTCTCCTTATAGGCCTGCACAGGGCAGAGCAGAAAACCAATATATTGATTAAAAACTCAAGGGCTTTCTCTTGACTTATAGCAACTACAAGAATAAATAAAAGCTAACTCATTTTGTAAAAACCAACTCTCCACATCTCTCATTTGCTTCTGGCCCTGGAGGCCCTGGACTCCTACTTGCATCTTTTGAAAAGCTATTCCCATGCTTTTATATTGGGCACAACATTACTTCCCACCTTCTTTGAAGGCTGTTCCTTGACAATGGCTGAAATCTCATAAATGCCAGCAAACCTTAGGGCTGCATTGGCAAGAAAGAGCCATTCCATAAGCTGAACTTCAAGGAAGAGGTACAAGGCTAAGGACCACACAAGAAACTGGGGAGGCTGGAGAGAGAGTGTTGGACTTTTGAGAGACAGGCTAGACAGTGCACTGTAGATCAGCTCTTTTTAGATGGCAGTCAGTAAGGCAGCCAGCAAACATTACTGCAGAGAAAGATGACAAAACCTTGTCATAACATGTTTCTGAGAGAGAAAGGAGTCATGGGGGTTTACACTGGCATTCAGACAAAGAAATGTGGGGAGATGGGTCTGTGTGGCCTCCATGCACATGTGAGAGTCCAGATCCCAGGAAGAAATCTCATGAGGCAGAGAACAAAGACAAAGGTTGGACCTCGGAGGTGAAAGTCCTCAGCATGTTACCACCAGCTACAGGTGGTCACCACATGAGCAAGGAAAAACATGCCTGCAAGTGAAGCGATGACAGGTCTACAGTCACGAGCAATTTTCCCTAAGATGCATTTAAGCATCTGCTCTAAATTAATACTGTTTTACTTACAATGAGTATTTTGGAGATCGACTAGATAAGTAGCTGCACCTAAGAATGAGGAGAGACATTGGTTAGCAGACATGGAGACAGCTGATAAGTTGGCGAAGTCAGTCCCATCACCAAAATAAGTGCCAGAGCACATCCTCAACTGTGTCAGGTGACATGAGAGCAGCAATGGCTCAGTTGAACAGTACAGTATACAGTCACTGAAACAAAATGCTGAGTAGCGAGGACTTGCAAGAGTTTAATAACTGCGATAAAGAGGATGAAAATTGTTGGTCTGCTTCAGCTAGAAACTGTGAAACTCAGGGCTGCGTAACTGAGAGGCAAGAGTCCTTTGTTTTTGTGGCAGGAGAACAGTGCAGGTGACATTCTCTACAGTTAAAACATTTTGCCGACTCCACCTGACTGGGAGGGGGTCATGAAGAGTCCTCACTCACTCCACTGCTCCACAATATCTGAGCTTATTTTTACAGCCCTATATAAAAAAGCCCAAAATAATAACCACACCATTCAGGCTCACATAATACTCAAACACAACCAATTACAATGCAGATGAATGAACTAGACTCAGGTATATGAGAGAACAGCTTCAAAGGCTGAGTGGTAAGATATACACAAACACTTAATAAATAAGACAAAAACCCCATTACAACCAAAAGCCAACCTTGACCTTGAGTCTGAGGAAGCCGAATGAAGCCACTCATGAGACTGAGGTAAAGGGAATGCAGAAGCAGGCAAAGAGTTTCTGAGGGCCAGCAATGAACAACAACTGAGGCAGTCAGGGCAGGGCAGCTTGTCCTCAACAACCAAAGCAGGTTTACTCCTCTACAAGCACCCATTCAGAAGTGATCACCTTTGTCAGCCAGCAGTACTCCATCCCAGTGGGTGAGACAGGCTAAGCCTGAACCTTTTTTCCAAGACAGAGGTTGAGCCTTATGAAACCCAAAGGGATGTGGCACACAGAAACAGTCCCTTCAGCACCAACTCACCCATAGCATTAACATGGTCTCCAAAATCCAGCTTATCCATCTGCAGTGCCTGACTGTCCCACTATTTGGAAATGCCTGGTCATACTGCACACTGCTGATCTCTTAGGGGAGGATGACTCTGGATGACTCTTAATCACACCCTTCAAAACCCAACTCTACAAGCACATATAGAGCCAGTAACTTCCAGCAGACAGTGAACAGTACTTGAGTAGTCCCCTACTGTCAGCTTAACTTCTTCAGCCTGAACCACAGGGCATGTATGGCAGTCCCAGCCTGCTCCTTTACAGAGGCCAGAACACATGGATTTCACATACATGTTTAAGTTCAGGTTTCCCTCTCATTTCTTAAAGACACTTAATTCCTTCAGTGCTTGGATTCCAGAGTCTTAATAGCTTTAGCTCTGTTTTTCCTTCTCTTCCTCTGCATCTAATACTTCAGCTCATAAATCTTTGCAAACACACAGCAGAAAAACAGATAAGGAGAGCTGTATAGCCATAAAACATGTTGGAAAGAACCAACATAAACCCCACCCAATACAGGGATTATAACCAACAGAAGAAGAGGCAGAGAAAGTCAGATAAAGTGGTGCTGTCAAAGTTTAAGCAAGTCTCAGAAAAGGTGTTGTATGATAACTTAATTATGCTACAGTAGGTCATAATCAGCAGTTATGATTCTGCTGATGGAAGATCTCCAGAAGAGCAGATGAATACAACACAGTCTAAGTTTGGGACATTTCTTTGTGAATATGGTGCTGTACTAATGGCTGAGGGTTCCTCCCCGCCTGCCCCATCTCATCTCCCTCATCCTTGTACACTTCCCCTCCACCAGGGACACAGATTTGAAAGAGGTCTTTTGGACCCATCTCCTTTAAGGAGAACCTAAATGCCCATCCCATCAACCATCCTTCAGTACAGTATGCACACAAAACCTCACAAGACATCACATTCTGCATCTGTGCAATGATGGCCACAATTAACATTAATAACTATTTCACTCCATAGGCTTATTCCTTTTCCTCTGGGTAATTATGATCTCTCTTCCTCTCCCCAGCACTCATTTCAGATCCTCATGGGTAATGTGTAGTCAGCTGATTTTACATTTATCTCGGTTCTAGTTGTTTGACACTCTTCAAGCAAGCTCTGCTGAAAAAATACCACAAAGCCAAAAACTCCTGCTCATTAATAACATTCGCCTCACCCCCTTCTTGGCTTCCTTGACATGCTGCTTTTATTTGGTCTAATTGCAACTCTCAGCATGATTAATCACAACATTTTTGTGGGGAGCTGGGGAATTTGATATCCCTGTCCTCATATGGATCTGATCATATTCATGCTGAGAGTCCAAGCACGCTTCCTGCGATCTTAATGTAAAAGAGTAGTGTCAAATGATCCTTCTTGTCTAGTACAAACTAATTACTAGTGCTGCTATATTCATCTATGTCCCAAACATGGACTGAAGACTGAAGCTAGTTCATGTGATTCCACCCTGGGAGATAAATCTTCCCTCTTACAAAGGTCTGTATTCTTGTATATAGGCTCTCCTTTACTTAATTTCACTTCTGGACCTAGACTATTTACCAGGTAGAATCATAAAATCATGCAGGTTGGAAAAGATCTTTAAAGTCATCAAGTCCAACCATAAGATCATCGAGTCCACCAGTAAATGGTTAGCAGGGATGCTGGAAGTTTAAAGAACTAATATTATACGCAGGAATACCCTTAATCCAAGGGGCCAAAACTCTCTGTGAGAAACTGCCAATGGTAACAAGCACTATGGAAAGCAAGCTCAGAATGAATCTGTGTAAGGTTTTCACATGGAGAAAGATAAGCACCATAAAAACCTCTTCAAACCCAAGCTTGATTACAGCTTAAAAATAAAACAGGTCGTTTTGCAGTGCTGCTGCTGAAAAGTTCTTTAATCAGTGATCTTGAAGAGCGTCTTTTTCTCATAGAAGGTAGTACAAACCTCTCACTGATTCTAAAGAAACACAAAAAGCATCAGTGTACATTTCTGAAGCATCATCTGGAGGTCATACATTAATATTTAAAGCCAACACAACCTTGCTTCCCGCTGTACTGGTAAGAGCAGTGCGACTGCAGTTAGCTTCTCCAGCACAGACTGAATCTTTCGCAGTTAACTGATGATGTCTTGCCCACTTTTCACCTACCAAGACTCCCCTTCCCCCCTCCCAAAACAGCTGGAGGAAGGGCCCAGGTTGTTTCCTTGGCATGG
Source organism: Forpus xanthops (assembly GCA_032466535.1). Classification (NCBI taxonomy): domain Eukaryota; kingdom Metazoa; phylum Chordata; class Aves; order Psittaciformes; family Psittacidae; genus Forpus; species Forpus xanthops. The sequence goes on along the minus strand of JASSUY010051772.1, from coordinate 121,032 downwards.
ATGTTCCCCCACATTCACTCCCCCCAAGGCAGACTGTCAGATCAGAATAAAACCACAGGGACACCACCAAGCATCTCCCACTCATTGCTCTCCCAGGCTGCATATTCTCCACATCATTTGCTTTACAAAGCCCTTTAATTAAACGGTAAAGGCCCACTGATTATCACCTACTCAGAAAACACCATTTGAAATAAGAGAATTAACTGCAGGCTCCTACTCCATATACCCGGAGTTTCATCTTTTTCCTGATGATCTCCTACAAGTGCTATTCCCCTTTTGGTGCTTCACCAGATGTTACCACTTCTACACTGAAAGGCTGAGAAAGCAAAGAGCTAAACACGGGATTCAGCATGGTGTGTGATGGTGTGTGAAGGGGGAAGGGGCCCTTTGGCAGCAGGCAAAAGATCAGATCAGGTCGGGTACCCCACATCGCTATGTCAGTGGCTGCATGTGTGGAAGGGTGACTGGTGCAGTGTGGGCAGGGAGCTGTGATGCTGGCCAGTGCTTCTCACAACAGTGATGCTGTTATAGCATACGAGGGGCTGCAGCCAGCATGAAATCTGCATTTGACACCAATCCCAGTGCTGCAGAGACAGGCACTGCGCAGGAAGCAGTCTCACATTCCCATGCAAGCATGTATGAAGCTGGCTGGGTACCCGCTTGCCATAGAACACCCCTTCTCCAGCACACAATAGCTGATGAGGTGATACCTGCACAACTGCACCGTCAGGAGGTAACAAGCACGCAATACTGAGATATGACACTCCTAAGATCTTCCACCTAAAATCTCTGGTTATTTACAGGGAATTTCTCACAGATACACATCTGCAACTCTTTGTAGCCCTGACAACAGGCTGCATGTGAAATGGTATCTCCAGGTTTAAGATACTCAGTAACAGGCCCCCAAAATAAGATGGAAATACAAGCTCTGTAAAGCCCCGCAGAGCACAGGATAACCCTGCCAAAACCAACACCTCACAATTTCTCACTTATCTCAGCTGGTCTCCACACCAATGCTTTTTCCAGGTGCCCAGCTCCCAGACTCTCCCCACCAATGCTTGTGTAAGGTTGGACTGTAACAACAAACAGCCTTGAAAAAGCTGTGTTTTATTTGCTGGTTTGAGTTACTGGAGAACAAAAGACTCTCCTTTGCTCTATATTAAAAACCCAACAACCAAACCACAATTCTCTCCCATCCCCCTCCAAAACCCATCTAAGTCACATTATAAAATACTGCTAAATTGCATTTACACAGGTACATGTTGTCATGATCTTGACCATTACTTGGAGAAAAACGGAAACTGTAGAAGAAGCTTGTGTTACTTCTACTGAAATAAGTTCAAAATCACAACAAATAAGATAATCAACATTATCTTGCTACAAGGAATAAAAGGATCTGTAACTTTACTTCTCTAGCCTGCAATTTATTACCTAATCACATCCTTTCTTCAAGCTCCCCGTTTAGATCTGCCAGGTACAAGAGATGGCATGAACCATCCCGTGTTGATACAAGGCAATCAGGACAGGTTAATGGACATTTTTGTGTTCACATAGAGCAGTTGCAGGTCAGTGCCTGCACAAGCTCATCTCAGCCACTCTGTCCCTATTATTCATGGCACTAAACATACTTAGAGTAAAGGAGGACAAAACCAGCCAATTCTGGGACCTTTTTCCTGCTATATGTTATGCTACGCACTGTCAGAAAGTCTGTCAAAGTACACATCTGAGCAGCCCATTTTGGCTTTTAATGTTGCTTAATACAGACTCCTAAGGAGCATCTTCCATTCAGACATGGCTAACTTGAGATCACAGCATGAACATTAAACACAGACAGCTTTGAAACGCAGTGGTATGCGCAGTGAATCAGCAGAGCTCAGACCAACATAAGCCCCCATCAAACTGGGGAGATCTGCCATCAGGTCCCTTGTCAGCCACCTCTCTGTCCCTAAAGGACTTCTTCACCCTGCAAGGGGCAGGAAAACACCTGTAGGTGCACAACGCATCCTTGCTCCTGCTACACATCATACACCCCCTTCTGCTGATTTTTCTCCCCTCTAATCACCCAACTGAGCACATTCTCAGGTAAGTTGTGTCTGGAAAGGAGCACAGAGGCAGAAGGTACAGCCTCTATAGCACACCAATGGCAAATTCAGTAATGGGGGAATGCACTGGATGTGCGCTGCATGCCTCGCTTCATACAATCAAAACATCTTCCTAAGAGGCACCAGGAACCATCCTTCCTTGGATAAACACTGGGCCAGAACAGATATAGATTACTGAGAGGATATCCTCATGGATGACAGCATACAACCATACACCAAATTTAGCCTTCTTTCCTTCAGCTCAGCATAACAAGAACCCAGACAAAGCAAAACACCCTACACATCCTTCCTCCCCACCAGCACCCAGCCCACGGGGCTTCTGGCAGAGCCTGGATTAAAAAGCACATGAGCAGCTCCCTTGTTTCTCAATAGAGCTGCACACTTTGTCCAGGCTGATGCCAGTGTTGGATGTGGCTGCCTGCAAGAATAAAGGATGCTCAGCAAGGGGGGAACTGGGCAGGGAGCAGAGTTCACCTGACCCTCTTGGCATAACCGCATGGAAACAGGCTCATATCATCTAAACTGGCACACTGCAAGGAATTTTAGGTTGTGTTGTTTACCAATAGAAGAAACTTCCAAGAGAAAAGGGGTGCTCACACCAAACCTCTCTGATTTTTATGCACAGAAACATTACTACGCAGCAAAACCACAGGGAGTTCACACCAATTTGGCTCAGCAATTTAGTTGGAGTCCTGTGGGAGCTTGTATTGTTTGCTCCATCCTGGCATGTGTTCAGACCATCCATTCACTGCCCACGCTGCTGGGCCCTGACTCACCTCATCAGTTCTTCTCTTCCTGATGAGTTCAAAAGATGTTGCATCTTCCCAGGGGATTAGAGCACCAAGCAGTCATCTCCATCCAGGATTCTAGTCTTATCAGCAGCCTATTCCCTAAAAAATGGGAAAGGACAAAAAAGAAACCCACCCAAACAAATCAACAAACCATGACCTGCTAGTTTGCTGTTCTCCTTAAAATATTAACTAGACATTGACATACTGTGGCACTTGCTGCATGAAACATACTACTATCAGGGATAACCGGGACATTACAACGGGCTATGAATCAACTCAACTGCTGAGGTTTCAAGTCCTTTTGCTAGGCAAAAGTGAAATACACTCCCTTACAACCAAGTGACCATTTCAGTATTTTTTCCCAGTTATCTTCGGAACATTTATTAAATTAGAGGGTTTTATTTATGGACTCTGAAACTTTGCTGTTTCCCAGCAAAGAGGTTACTATCTGTTTAATGTTCCTTTTGTTCATCTGGACATTTGTATTATTTCTGATTCATTGCTGCACTGGTATGAGGCTCCAACTACCCACAGTTTTAAATACACTAGCGACACATGCATCTTTGACATTTAAAACACCTTTCCTCTAACAGCCTCCCTAGAGCCAGGATATCTCCATTCCCAGGTGAAACCCAAGCATCCTACATCAAACCTGCTTACAACAGCTAACAACAAACTTTCAAAGGACTCATGCAACCCTATGCAAGAGCGCTTCACAGTTTAGAACATTTATGAGAAAGTCAGTTTGTTACAACTGATTTAGTCGATATAAGGCTTCATAGATAGGGATAATTTCTCCAGTGCTTCAATACTGAGATGTTATTTACCCTCCAAACAAGCCCAGCCCATTCATAGCTGGCCTTGCTAGCGGGGAAATGCCACTTGCATGTCTGCCTTTGCCCACTGCCAAGATTAAATGTGTGCCTCTGAGTGATTTGAATTTAAGACCAAAACCAGAAAAAGTTTGCCTGTACCCAAACCATCAAATTTGTATGCAAGTTTTAGATTAAATGATCTGTTTAATATTGATGAAACTAAAACCCAAGCTGCAGGCTAAGGATCTGAACCATGCTGCAGGACCAGGGCCTGGGAAACAGAGAGCCCACTGTGCTTCTGCCAGAAACAAAATGAGCATGAAGCAAGTTTCCAATGGAAACCAGGCATGAAGAGTGTCTCCACCCCAAAATACTGGATTTCAGCTTTGGCTGGACTTGGATGAATGTGTAATGTAACTCTGAGCATCAGTCACCAATTCTACAGTGCTCAGTAGCAGCTTTTGTTTTAACAGGGGTGATGGGTGCATGTACATGCCTGTGTCTTATGTCCAGGCTTTCTTAGGTGCTGCATGTACTGCATATTTTAAATTGTATGGATATTTTCAATGCCTCTCAACTAGAAAATATCTAGAACCAAATAATACATGAGCAAAGGCATCATACACAACATGAGGTTTGCAAGTTTTGGTGGAACTTGAATATAAACTCTGGGGACCTTTGAAATCAAAGTTGGTTTAATTGATTAATGCAAGCAATGGATTTGGAATGGCCCTGTAAAACAGTTGGAAGCTCAGTGTATCCGGGTGGTTTTGAGGTGGGCTTTTTTTCCCCACGAACAACTGTTTGCAGCTCAACAGTTGACCATTTGGTGAAACATTGGCCCATTTCAGGTTGGACACAGGCAGAACCTTCTCAGTGGACATTTTAAATTTGCCACAGTGCTGGTGTCCAAACAGAAACCACAGTTATTGTAATTTCTGTGCTAACAGCACACAGCATCACCCCACTGCATGAGGAACTGCCGGCCATGCCACCAGCACCACAGTGACAAGGAGCTAACCATGAGCAATTGGGACACTAAAGGAGCAGAGCATTCAGCAGAGGTATATTAAACCTTAGCATGTGGCAGCCATCATTCCATTTCACAGACAAACGCATCTCCTGCTTTTCAGGCTTTCTTCAATAGCTCTTCCTATCTCCACCAGCGCATACAGGGCATCCACTTTAAACAAAGTCATCTTTAGCTGTGATGATATCAGCTCTGCCTTTGTCAAATCCAATTCTGCTTTTGAAGACAGCAAGGAAGGAAAACATGAAGATACCCTCCTGGCTGATACTCTACAACCACCCTGTTTCCCCCAGCTTATTTCCTTTCTCATACGTGAAGAACCACAGGCAAAACATCTCTGAAACCAGACACAAGAACAAGCTGTATCCCCTCAAAATCAGTGGCCAGTTTTTGTCCAGACAGCAGCAAGTTTTTAGTCTGTGCAAAACCTGAAGCCAGGGGCTGGGGACCTCTTCTAGCACTAAGGACCAGGAGGATCTGCTGTGAAGCTTTAGCTTCTGGTGATTGCTTTGGGATGGGTTCACAGCCCACAAGTCAGAAAAGCGCTGCTGGTACTTAAGCATCTCCTGAGCAGGGACCTCACAATCATCTTTCTGACAAAACCATACAACACACATAAAAACCCTTCACTTGAAAAAGAAGGGGGAAAAAGACCCTCAGTACAAACACAGAGGATCTGTTTTTGAACCCATACAACAGAAGAGTAGCTTTCACAACATAAATAACATGGCTTTAGACAGAGCTGCGTGCAGAAGGAAGGGACTGAGGTTGCTGGAGATGCAGGTGGTGAGGAGAGTGCCTGGAAATGAGCTGATCTCCATGTTCAACGTTTCTCCAATCATTTTCATATTAGCATATCTCTAAGTGCATATAATTTTCACATCAAAGAGTAATTTTTTAGGTATTTGAAAGGAAAAAAAAAAAAGAAAAAATCTTCAGATTGAAGTAGAGAATAATTTCTTTGCTGAAGTCTTTCAAGCAGCTCCTCTCTATGGCATGACAGAAAAATTACAGAGGAGACAAGCATTTAGAAAACTCTTCCCTGGAATTCAGATTATTCTTCAACATACAGTAAAAAAGGTTCAGTCAAACTGCAACAGAATGTGTAAAGGAAGCCCTGGTAGCACCATCCACGCAGAATCCTAACTGAGGAGCAACCTGCATCCTCTGCTCCTGGCTTAGGGGCTGAGGTCATCAGCGTTTAGGAGCCTGAGGTGGGAAAGGAAAACTGAAGATGACCCTGAGCCCCTCTTCCCTCCCATTGGTCCTTCCTGGTTAGGGTGGGAGAGAACAGCTATGAGCATCTCTCCCTATTTTCCTCTACATTGCTCATCCTCTGCTCTGCTTTCTACAAAGCCCTTTTATTCCTCTGGGCCTGGACCAGAGCAGCAGGGACAAGTGCCAGGCACTTCTTTACAGCCCTAACCAGGTCCTTGCAAGGCCCTATTTATTCCCTCCTTCCTCTTGAAGCGGCTCATGAGGCCAGCCTTTGGTGCTCTGTTCCAACAATCTCAGGAACTGGGCTTAGGCAGGAGCTCTCCTTTAATGAGACTTTATTAAAAGACTGTATTACAAACAGCCACTTAAGCAAGTGAACCTTTGGAGCCTTTAGTCCATGATGTCAGTACTGTGGCTAGAGGTTTCTTGAGAGTATTAAACCTAATGCTAATATAGGGCTGTTCTATATGACAGCTATAAAACTGCATAAGCATACCAGGCAGGAGGCCAGCAGGGCTTTTTGTTGCCTATCAGGGTTAGGCTAAAGGTCTCCTGCTACAAGACAGGAGGAAGGAGGATGCTAGGTTGGGATTCAGCTCTCCCTCATCTACCTTGCAAGGCTGGAAAATCCCCTGGGAGTATAAAAATCCACATAACAAAAGCTACGCAGCAAAGATTTATCTGTACCTATGTCTCCTTTGCTTGGTTAAATTATCCATCTCTGTGCCTAGCAAGTAGGTCTCCATCTGGAGCAAGGAGGCCCCCAAAGCAGCGCTGCATAACTGATACCCACAATATCACCCATAAGTGATACCCACACCACCTCTCCCTCCGCATCCCAACTTGCATCCGTGAGCAGCAGCTATAGCAATACCCAACATTTATCTTAAGCCAAGTGAGTTTGTTCACACATCCAGTAGCACCATTTACACAAGCCTGGCATTTAGCGCTGCCCTCCTCTGCACTCAGGGAGCAGGTTTGCCAACCTCCCTTCTTCACACGTGCATCCCTAGGGTTACACGTGTCCACGGGCAGCTGCCTGCCCGCAGCAAACCCTCTGGTTTGCAAATCACACCCAAGATACACGAGGAATGCAAGCAATGTTTGCCAACAGTAACTGATATTAAAACTAACAGTAGAACTGGTTTGACCCACCTGTCAGCTGGGGAATGATAAGCAGAGGGCATAATAACACGCATTAATCACGTCCTAATCTGCAGTTTTCCACCAATAGGTGGCACCAGCAATTTTTGGATGCTCTACAACATGGTGCATCTGTTCCCTTGCCGCAAGGCATCCAGCCCAGAAGATGGATGAGCCATCTATTGCAATAGCAGCATCTAGCCCCTCTCTTTCCTGTTGGAGTTAGGGAAACGTTAAAACTCCTGTAAACCAATTCTTCCTTCCCCAAACAAGCTTGTTTTCAGGAATGTACCTAACCTGAGTAAGCCTTTCAGGAAACATGGGTCTGGAAGCTATATGCAAATAGGTCAAGAAATCTGCTTAAAATGGAGGCACAGGCTGAGCCTCCAATAAGGCAAACAGCAAGCATGCAGTTTAACACAGCGAAAACCAAAGCTTCTTGTAACCAAGTCTGGCCACTCATGTGAAAACATCTATGTTCCAGTTTAACACACTTTCAGCACATGTCATATAAATATATTACCTTGATTAGTACATCCTACAGGAGAAAACAGCAAACCACACATGTGCCCAAGATACACATGCTTGATCCCCATGCACACAATAAAGGAAAAGCAGCCCATTCTAGATCAAACTGAGCCCATGGCCAGCACAGCTCCACGTAGAAAACCTCCCAGGACCAAGATGAGGCTGGAAACAGCCCAACAAGCAAACTCCCATCAGGCCTCCCAAACCCAGTACAGGTGCACGGCATCTAACAACCTCAGCTTACAACTCTACACAGCTGAATTCAGCCTGTATAAATTATTAAAGAGCCTGCAGAACATTACACAGTTCATGTAGTTAATGATTATAGTTCAGTGTCTAGGTCAGATATAATTAGATGTTACATTAAAATAGCTTCACAGAGCCATTTATTCTGATTTAATTACTTAAAATGATAATATAATGAGCACTGCTTTCAAAGAAAAAAGAAATCTTTTAATGAGCTCATTTTAAGTTAATATAAGGCAAATTAATCATTTAGCAAAATGCAGTAAAAGACACGTTCATATTTTAAAATGTGTTTTGCCTATGTCAAGGGGGTTAGTTTATTGTCATGATAGGAGAGACACAAATGGGTGGCTCTTGAAACAACGCCACATCCCAAATATTGTACATCTGGAACATCTTTAAACCATGTTTTCTTCCTTCCCCAGATATACCTGCTACATGAAAGCCCTTTGAAATACAACCTGAGCTGTGGATTTATGACTGTCAAACTGTGTCTTTATTCCAATGTGAGACAGAGCAATAGCCATGCAAAAGCAGTTACCCGAAGTAGGTGAGCTTGTGATGAAGGGTTAATTGTGGGTCGGTTCATTAATCATTCATTTGCTGGCTTTCACTTGTTTGTTTGCTCAAGAAGTGATAAGCCCATTCCCTCACTAGCTCATCTGTTTTCTTCCCTTTGCATTGTTTTAGAGATTTTAATCCTTTCCAATTTTTGTAATCAGTCATTTCGGTCTTTTAGCAGGAACACTTCCAAGCAAGCGGCAATTACTGGAGTGAAAGCAAGCAACTCTCTGCAGGGAAGGCAGCAGGCTCTGGTTCATAACCCTGCCAGGAATAGCATCTTATGCAGGAACCAAGCAAAGGTGTCCCCCTCTTCAGAGCCACCCCATTTCTGCTGCAGACAGGACTGCCTGCACTTACACAAGCATTTGAATAAGCATCTATATTGTGTTAAAAAGCAAGTCAAGACATTCTGAGAGGTCTGCAGGTCATTTCTCACCCACAACTGCTTACCCTTTTCTATCCTAACCTGGAACCTCAGCCTCACTAAGCAAGAAGTGAAAAGCCTAGAGGTATTTGTGGAGGAGGTAAAGGAGGGTCCTACTCCCAACCCTGTATTTTTTCCCTCTGCATAAAGGATAAATCAAAACCAACAACACAAACCTCTCTCAATGAGACGTTTGCAAACATTTCCATTCAAAACACATGGTCTTCGAGCTCAGACGTCGCTTGGATACCTTTGTGAGGGAGTAGAGGCTGACTGTCAAACAGTAACTACACTACTGCCACTAGGAACATACATAATTCGGGGCTACATGTTTCTTTCTTAATGTACCATCCCTGTTCCCAATTAGGTAAAACCAATGGCATTCAGCTGCCACGCTTCCTCAGCAGCAGAGACAGGAGCAGGAGTTTGGTGCTATGACAACACTGTGAGTGCCACCTCTGTCACAGGTGGTACAAGCAGCCTCCGGGTGCACCCACCCATCAACTCCCCATCCTATCCCTCCCAAATACTGGGCCAGGCAGGATGTGCGCAGCCAAATGCAACCTCAAACGCCACTTGCTGCTGCTTCAGCTTTCCTAGTCTAAAACATGGATCTTGAAGAAGAATACAACATCTCTGAGCCGCAAGGCCCCAGCGAGAGGCTCGTGTCACACAGTCATTAATAAGGCTTTGCAGACAAATCTGACTGCAGTGATAATAGGCTTAAACAATGAAAAAAGATATAAAAAAGTCATATGATGGAGTATTTTCCTTCTCTATTCATTGTAATGGTTTTCTAGATGCAGCTCACTTTATACAATGCAGGCAGCAGTGCTCCAGAGCTAATCAGGCCACATGTTTTCATGTTTCGAAAAGAAAACTAATTAAAAAGGAATGAAAAATGGAAAAGGAAAGAAGGAAAGAAGGTTTGCAAGGAGGACTGGGAGGTTTGGGTCGGAGAGGAGCGGTGAAGGAATCCTTCAGGAATGTATACATTCGCTCCGCTCGGCTCTGCGTTTTGTTTTCAGAATTGTTTCTGGCAGAAACCTAAAGAAGAATATGAACCAGATGTACAAGGAAATAGTTTCTTCATCAGAAAGAGAAGAATAGCCCTCTGTCTGCCAAGAGATTTTCAGCCTTTACGTTTTACCAAGGTGATGTTAAAAATACCCTTCAATAATGGCTTCTCCTTCAGCAGCGCCAGGGGCAGCCTGGCCATGGGGAGAGCATCTCTGGTCATGGGGGTGCCAGAGAAGAGCAATCACTCCTGGAGGAAGTCTGCAGACCTCAGGTGCCTTGAGGTCTGGAGCGAGCAGGGGCAGGCCCTCTTGTGCAATCACAGCATCCACAGTCTGGCTGCAGAGACCCCTTGGTCCTGGTGCTGCTGAGCTGGTGCTGACGGGCAGGCAGCCAGCACGTCAGGCAGCTACCTGGCAGACAGCTGCAGCGGTTGCATTAGGGTTTTTCCAACCACTCCCAATGATTTAACGTGCCGGGGGCTCAATCCTGAGCCATGGCTTCACAGCACTGGGTGCTGCACAGAGACCAGGTCTCCTTGAAGCTGGTTTAGGGACCATCCATCCAGGGAGACCCTGAGGGTCCAGCGGGCAGAAGGATCCCCAGCCCAGTGCTGCCCACAAATACAGTGATGCGTCTGTGGTGGAGAAGGCAGCCGCTTGGCATGGAGCTACAGCAAGCTCTTCCCTGCTTAGGGCAGCCTGGAGGGAAGAGAAGGTTGGAAGGCTCATCTGAGAGCACCCCTTGGCAGAAGGGAGGTGGGAAGCAGCCAGGAGCACCCTGTCTGCTCCTCTGCAGGAGGGATGTGTTTAATTGATTTCTCTTTCATTGCCCCCTCTCATTGCCGCAAGAAGCAAATCCCCTCCAGCAAGAAGATGCTGCTCCATTCTGGTCCAGGGGTGCTGACACTGTCTGTGCTGGCATCAGGCAGGGTGACAACTGCTCTTTCAGCCCTGCCCTGGCCCTGAATCACCCCACACCATTGGGGTGATTCCCCAGTGCCCATGCCCACCTCCCTGGGCATCCACACTAGACGGGGTGGAAACACAAACAGCATCTCTGCCTGCAGGTATCTTCCACTACTTGCACTGGAACACATAGGAAAGGTCCCAGGAGCGGGTCAGCAGCTTAAGCACAGCATCTCAATGGAAGAGTGAGGAGGGAGGAACTGAAGACCAAACGGTGGGGGGAAGAAATAAAACCAAATTATTCCCTCTGATCCAAAATACTGGCTTCTGATGGACTAGCCACAGGCAAGTGGGAAGGTGTTGAAGTGCCTCCATGCCTCATCCTGGGGCTGTGGCTGTTCCTGACATCCAGCTGCCCTCCTGGGCTGTGTGCCCCTTGTCCCTGTGTCCCGCTGGGAGAAAGGGGTCCCACCACACTGGGTGACCTGCCTGAAAACACCCCGTGGTCCCACATTGTGACCCATGGGTGCTGCAGGGGTGCAGCTGCCCCTTTAGCCTGTCAGGGCCCTGAAAGCATTCCCAGTGCTTCCAGCGAGGTCAGCAGCGTGGGAAGGGAGTTCAAGTGGAAGTTAATGAGGACAGGAAGAGGGCAAGAGCGAGCAACCAGGGAACTTTAATCTCATTAAATACACCTCAAGGCTTAATTTTGCTAAAGGGAGTCTTTTTCTGGCCTTTAGCCTTGCTCCAGCCTCCCTGCACCAGGAACAGGATTCAAGGGGGCTTGTCCTCTGCTTCAGGCAGGTCAGGAACCTCTTTGATCCCTGGATTTGAAAAGGGAAAAGAAAAGATGTTATGAGCTGATTTTTACCTGATTTCCCTGGCTTTCAGGGAACCACATCAGCCCCCATGAAGAGGCTTTCTGATGAGGCTCTCCAGGGGCAGTAGCAGGCAATGGGTCTTCCCTAGGTGTTTGTTGTCCAGAGGAGATGAATTTCTGTCTCTCAACAGCTTTTAATTCCAAGTAAAAAGTTTCCCAAGGTTTGATAATTAAACCTAAGGAAACCCAAGGCCTTACTACAGTAGTGTTACAGGATCTTTGTTTTCTGGCCAGCTCTACTTAAAGACAAACAAATGCTGCAAGCTCTGAAGTTGGCTCAGTGAATTGGCTTAGTCCTCATAGGCACTAGCTAATACAAAAATCAAGAAGTTCAGTGTTCTGCACTGCGAAATGACAGCTTCATCTGTTTGAAAGCCAGCAGCATCAGCTTCCCAGGTCTGTCACAATCCCCCATAAATCTTAAAAGCTCAGTTTTATTTCATGAAGCTTCTAAAGCAGCTGAGATTTCACATGGGACACCCAGAAGAGAAGTTTAACAGCACATGTTTCATGGTGATTGGCAAATTATCAGGTCATTGCTCCAACTTCCACAAACATCATCAGCCAACAGCAATAAAAATACAGGTTTAGGTCTCAAGAGCCTTCAAACTGTTTTCCAGAGTTCCACTTCATGACAAGATACTCACTACAACACTACAGAAGCACTGAGCGGCTTAATTAGAATAATACAGATGTGGTTAAGTTTGTAAGTCAATCAGATCAATCAATACAGAACCACCAGATTTCTGCAAGAATTACTCTTTTTACTTGCCTTGTGTTTCAAATACAGTTCTTCTATTTCATCAGTAAGTAACCCTGAAGAATCACGTTCCTTCTTAGGCAGAGCAGCGTCTCTTCAATTTACCTGGGATTTGCCTTATTCAACAGTCTCAGCACTAGGAATATCCAGCATCCACATTTCTTTCAGCTCCCCCACCTGACAGGGGAGTCAGCATGTGTACAGGGTGGGTATCTCCAACCTCAACGTTTCCCTGACCGTGATATCAAGAAAACACTCCAGGGGTTTTGTTAATAGAGAGGAACTTCAAACACCCTTTATTCCTGGATTAAACAGGCTGTAATCCTATAGGGTTGATTTTTCTCTCACTGGTGAGAACAGATACCAATGAGTTGTTTCCTGAAACACTCACTACCACTACTGGTGCTTGTTTTTTTCTCTTGCTTGAAAACCTTTTAGTTCCTTGGAATAACCAGGCACCAGGCTCTCCCTATCATTTCTGCCCCAGCTTTAGAGAACCTGCTGATTGTGCTGGAGGTGATGCAGCACAAGCCTGCCCCATGCCCCCTGATTCTGTGGGAGCTGGGGCGCATTGTACCACATCATCTGCATCCATCTAGCCAGCAACAAGAGGTATTTTGCCCCCAAAATCACTGCTCAGTGCAGCCCATCTGATAGGGGAGCTTCAGATGCAGAGCATCTTCCTTTCCCTGCTTGGTGGCTTGTTCCAGTCCATGCAATCTGGCCTTAACCAGGGCTCTGCCCTGTCTGCTCCTGCCCTGCTGCCTGTGCTGCGTTGGTCTCCTGAGGCTGAGCAGCATTGCCAAGGGGATATAGGGTTGTGATTACACACTGCAATTCCCTGCTCATGTGGGCTGGCAGAAAATTACTGCTCAGCCGGAGAGGAAAATAACATCTTATTTACTGTCTCTCCTGGGACTTGTCTGAGGTCTGAGCAAGTGCTGGCTCACAGGCTGCGGAGGAGAGGTGCCGAGATGCAAAACCCAGCTGTGAACACCATCATATGCTCCTCACCTTGGATTTGCTGGAGCCCCACACCAGTCCCTGTACTGGCATTGGTACCCATGCCAGCATCAGCACCCACTGTCCTTCCTGGCTGTCCCACTGGAGGCAGACAAAGGCAATATGCTGTGACCAGCAGGTGACTGCCCCTCTGCAGGCAGATGTGGGGCTGGCTTAACAAAGACACTCGGGGAGTTTGGGTGCATTGGCCAGAGGCAGGCAAGGGCCCTCTGCGCGCTTCTGCCCCACAGTACGGCCACGAGAGCCAGGAGTTTTGATAAAGGACGCTGCCTCCCCATTTCACTTTCCTGCTGAAAACATCTGGTCTGCTTGGCACCTATGCTGCAGCAAATATAGCAGAGCATCTTGCTCACAGGCACAGTGCCACCATGACAGATGGCTACGAGCACAGGCAGCCAAGAGACCTTGTATCAGCATCAAGTGTGTTTGCTAAGGGCAGGATTCGCAGCCAGAAATGTCAAAATGGCTGAGTTTCCATGCCTATAGATACCAGGGAGGCGAGACTGCGCTGAACTGGCTCTGGGCAGGATTAACTCTGAAATGAGGGGGGGGAAACTAATTTCTGCTGCTGCGAAGCATAGGTTTCTGGTCGTGTGGAGCTGGATTAGCTTCTGGCTCAGGGACATTCCTGTTGCCTTGTCCCATTTCCAGGAGAGAGAACCCACAGGTCATCCTGGAGCTGGCGGGACACCATTACGGGTGAGAAACCCATAATCCCACAGCCGAGAGGAACATGGGCAACCAATTCATCTTTGCAAAATGGGTTGAGACCTGCTCTCAATTAACCTCAGGTCAGCGTGACAGGCACGGGGAGGTGCCAGCATGTCCCTGCTGCGCACACCCTGGCAGCCTCGGGCAGAGCTATGCCTGGCTTCAGTGGGATGACTGCTGCCTTAGTTTTCCATTCGGGAAAGAGCAAAGGACTAATTGCACTAATTAGCGTTGCCCTCATTTTGCAGTGATTTCAGGGGCTAGGCAAAGTGCTGAGCTTCATGGTGGGTTGGGAAATGAGCCTCATGGTGGGTTGGAAAACGAGGAGGGAGTGAGGAGGAGCAGATGTGCAGCAGCAGAGGTGTGGGATGGGCTCCACAGCCATGGCCATGATCACGCTGGGTGGCTGGGTGAGAGCAGATGCTGGGTGGATCTGACAACAGAAGCATGAGTGCACGACCGAGCATCCTCCATCCCTGCAGCCAACACTGCCTGAGGCTCCCTTTGCACCCCGCCAGCCACCACTACCCATCCTCCATCGGCATTAGGAGAGAGAATGGAGCAGCACTGGGCAAAGAAAGCCTGAGCTGCCTGTGCCATGCATCCCGCTGTGCACAGCTTGCCCTCCGCCGCCCGGCTCCTTGTCTCCGCTGGCTGTAATGAGCCCTCTCTGACAAGTGATTGACTCGGCCATTATATTCCTGGGTGATCAGAGAAACAAACACACTTCATATAAAAATCTCAGCTTTCTAATCCTGAAGGCACTTCCTGTGGGAAAACTTGGCTGGTTGCTCAGAGCAAGATGGAGCAGCATGGGACAAGCTATTCAGAGAGGTTGGGAGAAATTAGGAGCAGGGCAGCAATGTTTTTTCTCCCTGCATTGTTATAGCCTGCCTCGCTCTTTCTTCAGCTGGTACTTGAAGGAAAAAGTAACACAACACACACCCTGAATGGGAGAGGAAGGAGAGTTGGCAGGAACCAACACGTCTGCACTTGTTTTACATTTTTATATTTATTAAAATGCTCTGGAAACCTCTCGCATTCCCGCAGCCTTTGGAACAGCACTGAAATAAGTTACATGCTGGGAAACGCTCCATTTCCAGCAGCTTTGGACAAACGTGTCTCCTGAAGGGACCAGCAAGGATGGGCACAGGAGTAAGTTATCTGTGTTTAACCCCATCTGTGACATGCTCCTATTCTTCAGCCTGAGCTGTTCTTGCAGAGGCAGGAGTCAGCCTCCAGCTGGCCCGGAGCTGACCATGAGGATGCTGGAACGGGTGTTTGAGCACCTTTGAGCACGTGTGAAACACTCCACATGCACAGATGCCCTTTCCTCCTCTCCCACAGGCTGGACAAGTTGTATCTTCCCCAGTGTGAGCAGATCTTCCAGACACAAACTCCAGTGCCTGCCCTGGTACAGGAGAGCTGGGAGAGGCTCAGCTGTGCCAGGTAGATGGAGAGGAGGGCACTCTGCTGTGCCACA
The DNA here is from genome assembly GCA_032466535.1 of Forpus xanthops. Classification (NCBI taxonomy): domain Eukaryota; kingdom Metazoa; phylum Chordata; class Aves; order Psittaciformes; family Psittacidae; genus Forpus; species Forpus xanthops. Next base: position 105,392 of record JASSUY010051772.1, on the reverse strand, counting down.
TCCAGATCCCACTGGAGTCAGTCAGAGCCTTTCCATGTTGAGCCAAAGCCAAAACCCCATAGAAGCTCATGGGAACCTTTTTTTAGGGGTTTATGGGGTCTTTTGGTTAAGCTTTTCACTGAACCTAAACCAGGCTTGGTATCATTATTGCTGCTATATATCTACCTTCTGAAAACACTTCAGCCTCTGCTGTCTCATCATCCTCTGCTGTCTCGTCATCTTCTGTCTTTATAATCTGGTGTTGGCAGGATAGGAGAGAAAAAAACCCAAAGATATTACTTTAATGCAGGATATTAAACCTCCAGGTTCTGAGCTTACAGGGAGAAGAAGGATTTATGGCTTCTTGCAGTCGCCTTTCTGAATCCTAAGAGGCAGCTACATCTACCAGGGATACAGCCCTGTTTTAAATACTGGGTACCCAGCACTGCAGGGATCACCCTGTTACTAGATCCCATCTGAAGCCAGGGGCAAGCCGCCAGCTAATAGATATTTGGGGTTTTATCCACAAAGCATCCACTGCCTCCAGTAGCTCTGACAACCTCCAGTACAGAGTTGACATTGGAAATACCATAAAGAAAGTACTTAAATACTGGAAGACCCCCAAAAGAGAAGAGCTGATGACTGCTGGCAGTGCCATGACCCTCTCAGACCACAGCAAACCCTGGTGAGGAAGGGAAATGCTGCCCAGACAAACCAGTTTTGGAAGGAAAGTGCCATCAGCTTCCATCAGGACACCAAGGCACAGGATATAGCTTTACTAAATCAGGAGTAAACATGCTGCCCAACACTGGTCTTTAGCTCCTGTCAATCTCCAATGCTTTAGGGAAAAGCAGAAAAAATCTTTCTAAACTAAAAGATAAGGAAGAAAAAATGCGAGCTATCCTTTCTCCAGGTAAGCAGCAAAGGATGCAGATCTCAGAAAGCAAATGCAGTACAAACCTCACCACCTTCAAGTCCTTCTATAGATGTTTCAGGTCACCTGCTGCTTGAGGACACCTCATGCCACTGCTGGGGATGGTGGCAGGCGTTGAGCATCCTCAGCCTTCCCTCTGAAGACACAGGGGAGCACGGCCACATTCAGTGCTGCTGCCAGTGACATAGCCCCAGGTGAGCTTGGCTCACTGTTTGCAGCAACCCATGTGAGCAAGTCTGGGGCTTCCTTAAGGGAGAGATAAGGGGAATCTCAGGGCTCCTCATTTCATCTCATCCTTTAAATCTCTGTATGCTCACACACTTGCTCATTGCCTTTGCACTGAGCCCATTTCCAGGTAAGGGAGGCGTTTGAGCATGGTTTTAGAGCTCAGCTAACAGCATCTCTAGCCACAGGCAATTGTGAAGAGGCAACAGGAGCAAAACCAGCACCTCTTCATGCCCCTCTGTGGTGGATGTGTGGATGGTATATGTCTTGTATGTCCATTGTGTTCACCAAAGGAAAGCTATGGAAGGGGCACAGATTCCTTAGTTGTCTCCAGAAAACGTAGGGACATCTGTCAGCATGCCTCTGTGGAAGCTGCATTCTGCATTGGAAAGGAGTAGGGAGAGGAGAGCTTCCTGTGTTTTGAGTAAAGGAGATCTAGAGTGATGCTTTTAGATTAAAACAGACATTTAAAAATTAAAAAGTTTTATTAAAGCCCAAATGCTTTTCTCCTGCCCCTCTGCCCCATCAGAAAAGGGATGTGCTAGAAGTCACCAGGCAGCATGGGGACAAGGACAGCGCTGGTGGCTCCCTCCCTGCAGTGATGTTCAAGGAGCCCATTTTCCCTGACAAGGCACAGGCTGCTCCCTTCATCCCCTGGGCACTTGAGCCTCAGACCTCCAAAATCTGGCAATTTCTTCTTGTCCAGCTGCTTGGAAGCCACCCAGCACTGCAGACAGAGGCACAGGCTGCTGCCGGCTGGAGCGGGCAGAGCCAAGGCTGGCACCAGTGCTGGAGGAGCTGGCTTTGGCCCCTGCCTGCAGCAGGGCTGGCTGGGACATAGAAACATTTCTGTTCAGTTATGCTGAATGGGACCGGTGGGTAGCAGAGCGCGCACAAGGAAAGCGGCTTGAGACCAAAGCAATGCAATGATGTGGAATCCACTGCGAAAATACCTCTTCCTCCTCCAAAAAAAAAGTTATTTAGGAAGAAATCCAAAGTGGACCCAAGGCAAGGAGTGATGGCACACGTGAAAAAAAGGAAATAAAAGAGCAGGAACTTGCTTAGGCAGCTGAGAAGGAGAGGATGGGGTGGAGTCTGTGCAAATACTGAATGAGGAAGGAACATGGACACGGTAAAAGTGTCCATATCCAAGTGGTACGGCTGCTCAGAACATTCTAATTTGCCTTAGTCACATTTAAAAAAAAACCCACGTGTGTTATTTGGAATGTAAATCCAATACTAATGTTAGCAGTACCTGGCAGCTTTGGAGATACAAGAGCAAACAACAGAGCCTGGCTGCAAGTACAAGGGGAAACACACCTTTCACCTTTTATATTGGGGAAAAACTACAGCCCTGAGGGACCAGTAACTCAATATTCCCTAAACACACGCAGCTGGTCTATAAACACCCTGCAGCTCCAGCTGGCTGCCAAAACTCACTGTATCATGAAGTGTCATAAAATACATGAAGTATGTATCTGATACCCAAGTTCTACAGTGAGGACACAGACATCCTTTATGCCCCTGCAATTATCATCACATGGCTGCCTTATTCAGCTGCTCTGTAGTCTCCAGACTTTGGAGATTTACCTCTTACATTGACTTTATTCTTTATTCTTTTCAGTTGTGAATATTACAGCTTCTAACATAAAAAGAGGTTGGGAAGAAAGAGAACTCTTTATCTGGGAGGAATGAACAAGAGGAATAAGAGGGCACAAAAAACAACAGAATTTCTCTGCACACCTTCTTTGCATCCTTTCTTTTCCTCAAGATGCAATGAAAGTGGTAAATCAAAACACTCTGATCCAGGACATAATCCCACAGTCCATCAGGAAAAGACTAAACCTGCGGTGCTCATGGACCCAGCAAATTAGGGGCACCCAGCGAAGACCTAGAATTTATTGCTGATTACCAAAGTAGCCCCAGACACACTACTGTTAAAAAATTAACGAGACCTGAAAGCGGCTACAATCCCTCCAGCTCAGTGGAGAAGGAATCTAACTCAGCTTCCTTCTGGTGCTAGCAATTAGAAGGACTTCTGAGGCCAGAGGGAGAGATTAGGTTGTTTACAGTTTTGCCTTTATCAAATAAATTAAGGTCTATCTGAAGCCAGCAGAGATTTCCCAGGAAGGCCTTGTCTCCTGCTGAGCAGGTTCTCTGTGCTGTCTGAGTGACTCTTAGACCGACACAGAAAATGGCATTAAAAGGGTAAAAAGGGGAAATAGGCTGAATTAGCCCAAGAAAGAAAGGCCACTATCAATACAACAGCACCTAAAACCTCTACCAAAGCCATGCCGGCAAGAGAGAGGAGCATCATTCCTGTGTCTTCAATGAGACTTCATCCTGGATGAAATAATAACAGTGCCTACAGCCTGCTAATGGCCTGGAAAGAGGAAGCGATGGAAACTGCGTTGCCTGTTGTAATTTTCCTCACCAGGTTCTGGAGGTTTATCCTGTTTTGTCCTAAATTACTCGATATGGGACTTCGATAAGACAGGCCCTAGGTGTGCTTTTCCCCAATGATGACAATTAATGCCATCTGAAGGGCTGCCCAAAAAGGGTCTTTCTGTAAAAGCTCTTTCTCCAGCTAACCTCTCCTCCAATTTAGTACTTTACATCTGAAATTTTGAAGCCCATTTTCTTTTTACTGAGGCTTTAATGAAAGGAGCAAATTGCTTATAATGGTAGTTGTTAACTCTAGAAAGAGGCAAGTGAAGCTCTTAGGCCTCTTGCCCTGGACCTCGTGTCGCTGTTCTGCACTGCAACAAAGACATACTCACATTTTTTACTCCAGCAGCCCATTTTTTCCGCACAAATTAACACAATTACAGAAAGGCTCTTCCCTGCCCATAGGATGAAGACAGGTGGGTCATGTTGGTGAGCAGGAGATGCATGGAAGTGTCATACACAGCCCCACACGGTCTGCAAACATCAGATATGTGGCCAAGCCAAGGGTGGCTCTTGAGTGCAGGTACCCATCTGTCCCAATCCCATCGGGTTTTGTCTTCTTATTACAAGGTCATGCTGCAATGGGATGAGGCACTTCTGCTGAATGCCAAGTGCAGTCCTGTTGCATCCTGCTGCCTCACTGCCCAACACAGGTGCTAGCACAGTGAGTGCCTTTGCAGCTCTGGACCGCAGGCTCTCCAAGGTGACTCATTTAATCCATCATCAGCTTCTAAAACTAAGGCCTTTGGGGACAGGGGCAGCTGAGAGCAGAATACACATTACAAGAGGGGGGGACAGTAAATGCTCATGGGCTCACTCAGCAGAAGTGTCTGAGCCTCTGGAGGTGTATGGTGACTGCACAAACACTTCAGCTACTGTGAAAAGTTGGATTATTGCCTATAAGTAGCTCCGTCTGAGCACTGCCTGAGTCCTGAGAGGGGTGGCCAGGTCCTGAGCATCTATTTTCTCTCTCAGTCATCACAAGCAGCAGCATGAGACCCCTGGCAAACAAACTAGACAGTTAAAAGAACCCAAAATTGTAACATTATTAACTTGTGACTTTCATAACAATCTGTGTAATTTATTAGCTGAGAACTGAGAGTAGGGTGAATATTATTCAGGTTAGATTACATATGCAAGTGAAAAAAACTCCAGTGACTTAGAAGAGGGGTCTGAGAAGAGAGAAGTGAGAGGCACAAAGACGGGAAATGACTTATTGCTTCTCAATAAAGCTTTTAAATAAAAGAGAAAGAGGTGGGGGGAGAAGGAGAGAAAAGAGCAGCAGGAGCCATCCAACAAAGCAGATTCTGCCCAAATGGCCAGAGAGGGGCCCACAAGTCATGATGGGGAAAAAATCTCCAGCAGCCCCAAGGATGTTGTGAGAGCTGGGGAAAACCCTCTGCCAAGTAGGAACAGCCTGCTCTACCATTGGGCTTTCTTCAGCTCTGCAGATCACCGTCTATTCACAAACACACATACTTTTCCAAACGATGGTATTTTGCAAAGGCAGCCCTCACCCAGTGCATTGGGCTGCTGCCCCCCCCAGCAGCTGATGTTGTACAGCCTGCATCCCCTTCTGCTCTGAAATAACTCCATGGCAGCCACACGCACCATTCCCTTCTGGGGTTTTCCCTTCAGACCAGCTAATACCAAACAAATCCTTGGAGCAGAGACAGCATCTTGTCTGAACACCACATCCATTTTATGAACAAGACTTTAACTTAGCCAATGAGCAAATGCTTCTTGAAAAATCCCCCAAGTTGCTCCTCACTCAGTGTAAAGCAGTGGATTGCTTCAAAGCTCACTCCATAACCCGCTGCATCCTCTGTGCTTGCAGACAGCATGCAGCTATTGCTCTAACAGATCTATTGCTTTACAAATGTGTTAAATAAATAACTTGTCACTTCGTTGAGCAGTGCATCAATTTAGCAGCCAGTCAAAGTGGGCAGTAGGATCTGACCAATAAATTCCTCTTCTTTTGATGGTGACTGAAAATCACTGTGACTCAATGTTGACTGCTTCGGCTCTATCAGAAGCCGCATTACCCACAGAAGAGAGCTCCCAGCCAGGACCAGCCTCCATAGGGCAATGCTGCAAGAGGAGACTTTGAAGCTGTATCCATTCTTCCCTTTCAAGGAGCAATTTATAGTGGAGCTCAATTCCACAAGATTGATGGAAAAAAGGGCTGGATCAGCTACTGTATAGTAGGAGGTGAAAGCCTGGATCCATCAAGGTCAGTGGCAAAACTCTCATTGACTTCAACGGGGGCAAGAATTCAGCCTGGCTCTGCACTTCACTGGATGCTCTTTCACGTGAAAACCTTGTGTCACAGCAAGATGGATGTTAACTTCAGCTTCTTCAACACATGCCTGCAGTAACCCACTAACCAAGGCACTTCAAACACTCCAGGCTTGGAGTCCACACACATGTGCACACACAAACACACATCCCCTTTTCCAAAGGATTTTAAATCTTGCAGATTTGCAGGAAAACTCAGGATATGAAAAGAAAGGAGCACAAATTATTCCAGGCTTGGGGCAGCATGCCTTCCTGGCAGTGAGCTCTGTAGGGTTTATGTGTTAGTTTACTCCAGGGATTAATAAAACATTTGGTACTTAATGGGACTTGTGTGCTCTCCAGGATGCAGAGGTTGATGTCTCCTCTCAAATATATGGTTGGTGCCTAAGTGGCACTCAAGGTTTTGTGCAAAGAGGTGTACACACATGGCTGAAGGAGGATCACCCTCATGTCTTATATCATTGATACAGGCACTGCTGTGAAGCTGAGCCAGGTGAGGTTTGAAGGAGCTGCTGTATGTACTAGAAGCAGCCTGGTTACAAGACAGAGACAGCCCAGCCCAGGCTAGCATGGCTGGACAGTGCCTGTCATCCAGCCATGGGAGCCATCCCCATACCAAGGTCCAAGCAGCAAAACCCCAAGTGAATGGGGACTTTGCTGAAGAAGTACCTGATTGCAGTGCTACCCACTTGAACCTTTTTGTTGACCATATGTTTTCCAGCTCTGCTTCCCCTGAAAGCATTTATCAGCCCCACACTTATCTGCATCCTGGCCAGTGCTGACTTGGCATTTTCAAGAAGTCAGTGGAGGAAACATCACACACATGTGCTTTAGCATCACTGTATGTCAGAAATTCAAGGTCCACAAATATGCTTCCTCCTTCCCCTGCACTTTTAATGCATTTCACCAAGTAAGCAGTTCTGCGCTTAAATTTTCCTTTACAAACACTTCTTTTTGAGCTAATCTTAACACTCAGGAGTGACGAAAAGTCAGGCAGCACGGGAGAGTGAAATTTTTTACTTCCAGAGGAGATAGTGCGCTCTATAGCAGCAGGCATGCTCGCTAGATGCCCCTGTGATAACTGCCACAGAAAAGCCCCTGGAGATAGCCTGCAGAGCAGTGAGCATTTTTTTCTCTCACTGTCTCACTAAGCCTGTGCTGAGGGATGAGGTAACTGCTTCACCATTCCCACTCTCTCTGAGCCATCCCTGTGCAAGCAGAAGCATCGAGTTCAGGTTCTACAGGATGCCCAGGCAAGAGCAGCTCCAACACATGAAAGTGGGTCCAGTTCCCCCCCAGCTGGGAGAAGGGCAGGGGGAGGCAAGAAGCCAGTGAAGAAGAAACACATTGGCTTTTTAAAGACCCACAGGACTCCCTGGACCCCTCCAGCTGAGTCCTGCAGTGGTGCTCTATGGCCATGCCAAATCAATGGTCTGACCCCTCTCCTGCAAGGACCTGCACCTCCTTGGCACCCCAAGAACTGCTCGAGCTGTGCCTACTGGCAGCAAAGCCATTCATGTGGCTTCAGAGGCTGGAGAGGCTTTGAAAGTTAGTTTGCAGTCATTGAAGATTCTTAGTGCTTACTGTAGCGCTAAAGCAAACAAGGGGGCTGGAGGACATTGCCAGTCTATGGCTCTTCAGAGGGCTTTGTCTTCCCATTCCTGTAGAAGGGAAAGGTCTGGTGGATAGCCTTGCTAGCTCTGGAATAAAGAGCCCTCCATCCTGGTTTGAGTCCAAATTACATTTTCTAATGTACCACTGGAGATTTTTACTCTGTTGTTACCATGCAAAAGGCTTTGCAATGGAATGGAGATTTAATCTGTTATTGATTATTGCATTATTAAAATAATAAGGATAAAATTAAGTCAGCCTTTGAAGGCCAGGGTCAGACATTGTAAGAAACTCTTTAAAAAGTCTCTATTGCTGTTCCCTTTCCCCAGCACAAATCTTATTGTCAAAATCTTAATTTTGTGCTGGTTTATATCTCATTGTTTTATTCTGTAACTGTCTACTACAGGCCCCACGATTAGACTGTCCCCTGCATCCCAAGCTTTTTTCATCACCTACTTTTTCCCTCAGTCACCTGCCAGTACTTCCTTCCCCTTGCGTCCTTCTGGAGCCACATCTTTTTTGCTCCTCAGGTATGAGCTAACTTCTGTTACCACCTGGGGTTGTCTCAATCTACTTCCCATCAAAAGGAACCACAAAACAGACATATGTAGGAAAAAAACGCTGTACTTTGATTAAAAACTACCAGATAAAATGCTTGAGTTTGGAGACATTAAAAATTATTTGGGGCAAGGGCCTTACGTCCCACACCATGGCATTACATGACATGGTCTTCATGCTTTAGAATTGTGAAATGGTGAAGACAAGAGGATGGAATACCAAACCAAGCCAGTTCTGATGCATTTTTGTAGGCAGGAGGAGGGATAGAAAGTGGGGAGCAGAGCAAGATAGCATCTGTCCACAGATACCTGCGGAAGTGAATCTGTATGCTGGAAGGAGGGAGCATCTACAGCAGGTGCCAGGGGCTTCCCAAAATGAGCTGCTGAAGCCTTAGGCTTCATAGGGCATGGAAAGGGTCAGACCCACCACACGTGGCCATGTGGGACCAGGGATGATGAGCTCAGCACCACAGTCACCAACCTGGTGCTTTCCCCCTGCCAGGTTGCATATTGTTTGCATTTCATGGAATGCATTTTTACAAGCAACCCAATATTAAACCCAAGGATCTTGGTAACCTGCGTGTATTAGGGTTCACATCATAAAAAGTACACAGGATATGCAACACAATCCTGCTAACAGTTTTGGAACCTTACCTTTTGGCATCCTTTATATTTTGTTATTTTAACTGCAAATCTAAGTCTACTTTAAGATCTAAGTAGTATTTTAACAGAGGTTTTCTTTAGCATCTTCTACAATTAGGCTTCTCAACAACGTTTTGGGATAAGGGTGCATTGGAGATCAAAGCCTTGCAGCTCCATTTTCCCCTCATCACCTGGAGGACCACAAAACCAAACTATGCAGATGTAGATTAGTTTACAGAAACCTCATTTAAGGTGAAAAATCCTGTTAGTTGTAATCACTAGATTCTTAACAGATGCTGTGCTGGAGCCAGCAGTTCCACGCTATGGCTTCTCTTGTGGAAGAACAGTATTTAGTCACAAGACATTTCTTTCACAGCACACTAAGATGCTTGAACCCCAAGGAAAAGAGGAAAATAATTTCATTTAATACATTTAAAAACAACCTTGAACCTGGAGCCGCTTGGAACATGCTTGTCACTGAAGTGCCTGACTACAGAGCTGTCAAACACCTCCCTGCCTTCCTGTGGCTGAGAAACATGGTTCTGGCTGGGGAAGCCAGAGTGGGAACACCGTGAGTCACAGCCAGAACATCACCTCCCTCTGCCGAGGCAGCCACAGGGCTGCCCAGAGGAGCGAGCTGCAGGGCAGGGACAGATTGAAACACAGACACAGCCCTTGACAAGCTGCGACTTGGGTATCTCAGTGTGCCAGCTGCAACTGAGCACTGGCAGCAGCTTCTGCAAGTGCCAGATGGGAGCAACTGAAATGCTGTGATTTCAGAGAAATACCTGGTCTGAAGATAATGAACCACATCAGAATAATGATTTTTTTTGTAATGGGGCCATGCTTTCCCAGTCACTCCAGAGAGCACAGAGACTTCAGAAATGAAGAAATTCCCAAATGCTGCACATGAAAAATACTCCCGAGGAGCACATTCTTAGCTCTGAAACACAGTGCTGGAGCTAGGCATCTGCAAATCCTTCCGTTATGGATGTACCAGCAGCAGTAATGCCATGTGCCATCTATTAGTGGCTGCGTCCTTCTCCACACAGTCCAGCCCCTCGGATGTCCAGACCATCCCGACAGCCAAATTCCCAAGCTGCCTTTGCTGCAGAGCCACGCTCCTTCTTGCTGGCATAGCACCAAGACACAGAGGCTTTCTTAAGCTCAGTGCCTGGTAAGCAGCACTCCCTTTTAAGGTCTCATAAATCACAGTGTCAGGCAGCTTTTACAGTCTAATTGAGCCCTGAGTCCTTCGATAATAAGTTCTTAAGAAGTGGGGGCAAGAAAGTATTTCATAAACCGGAGCTCAGCAGCGTTTTTACCCTTGCCAAGTACTGCTACCCCCAGGGCACTTCTTGTTGAGCGCACCCAGCAAAACAGCAACCACAGGCTAGCAGTGATTAAGTGTCAGGAAAGTGTGTCAGGTAACTACATGCAGAAAAAACTATACTCACCCATCGTGAGAAAATAAGTCATCCAAAGGCCAGAGAGATAAGGCAAATCCTGCTCTGGATGTCTTCTTAACTCTCATGTCTCTGGTTTGTGGAAATTAAATATTATAGCCTGTTAACTCCCCAAAGTCTGGGAAAAGATGGGATCTTACTCCTCACAGGAAAGGGACTTTACAAGAGGAAGATTGCAAGACTACAGCTACCTGACCCAAGTTTGAAGTTCTGCACTGAGGGTGATTGGAGTAGGTGACCTCCTGATCTCCTCCATGTTCCATTCTGGTGTGATTCCATGGGTGAGGGAGAGGGAGGGGAAAAACACATCTTCACCTGGCAGTGCTTGCCTTTAGCCACATACTCATTCCCAGCCAGACTTGAAGGAATGAGTTCAACAGGCTGACTACCCAATACATCCCTAGTTAAATCAGCCACAGAAATGGCTGACCCAAGGCAAAATGACCTCTTCATTTTCTCTTTCAACAAGGACCAGCTTCACCTCACATTTACCCAGATTACCTTGCTCCCAGATATGTTCATTAAGCATTTTACTTAGATAAGAAACATTGGACCCCTTCAGTTTTCACAGACTTCAGAGCAGTTCTGGTAGTTCTGTGCATTTTTAAGCATAAGTAACTTCCAGTTTAAAATCACAGACTCTGAAACTCAGCAATTAGTAATTGATTGACAAATATGACAAACCAGAATCAATAACCTCCCAGCACCTTCCAAAGAGATCTCAGTAGATGCTCACCTTGGCAAAGATAAATACTGACAGAGCTCACAGTCCTGGGTGATCCTGAGTTGCTTGCACAGATCAGGATGGTCATCACTGTAAGCCGAAGGACTCCTAAGGACCTTCAAGATCTTGTATTTAGAGCAAAAGGAGGTGAGGAAAGAATGAACAGAGCAATTGTTTGCAAGCATGCAAATGTTAAAGCAAGCAATCAGAGGTGTTAGGTTTAAAATGAACCACACCTTTAAATGCTCAATCAGTTAATTGTTAACATTTGCTTCAAGCAGTCTATTAATTAGTCCATGAATGGCTTCTTTCATCGTGTGTTTTTTAAAGGATTTCTCAATTCCAGCATCTTAATTATTTGCCTTCATACTGAATCATCTCAGTGTAGACAAACAAAAATCCTTCTTAAGTAGCAATATTTTTTCTTCTCTTTTTCTTCTGCAGCACATATGCTTTTTGTCTTTCACTGTTGCCCAAGACTGAATACTTACTAGGATAGTACTGGGAGCTTTAGACATGAACTTGGAAAATTCAGAATCACTGGGACACTGGTATATAAGCATGGGTACATGAAACAGCAAAATATTTCTTCTACCACATGTATATATTTTGGAGGTAAACTTCTTTAATATTTGACCATTTGCCTGTTAAAATCAGCAGCATTCCTGCAGATGAAGACTGTTGCAAAGATGGACTGAAGCATGGGCATGCAATATCATGGACAAGTCGGAAAGTGTTACTTGTACCCTGGTCATTCTTTCCTTGACATCAGCTCAACACCAGAAGGCAAGAAAAACATTCAGGTTCTGCAGTTAAATCATTCTCCCTCTTCTTGATGGCTTACCAGCTGTACCAGGTACCTCAGGGTGCTGAGGGCTGAGCTAGCCTTGTGCCAGGGCAGCAGGATGCTTTACATAGACTAGACTCCCAAAAATCAGATCCTTCCACTGACTTCAGCGAAGTCAATGTGCAAAAGAAGCCTCCAGCTAAACCTCTCCAAACCCACCAAGCATTGGCTGGGAAGGAAAGTTCAAGTCAGCAGATCTGCTCCCATTCCAGAGAGACCAACCTTATAAGTTCGTGCACATTGAGGAGTGATAACATCGATGCCTCTTCTGAGACAGATTTAAGGTTGGCATTGGGCCCAGGGATTTTGCAATTCTTTTCTATTCTGTACAAAGTACTGCCTTGAAATATGTTCCCTCAATAGATATTTACGTTTTTCTTTTATTCCAACATTAAGTACGAATACTTTGCAAGGAATACATCCCTCCCTCTGCTTCCTACCATCTTTCCTCTTCCTGCCTGCACAGTCCCCACATTACTCCGAGCTCTGGGTAAAGCTCTTTTCCATGCTAAACATGCATCCAACCACTGTTAATGAGCATTGGCCAGCTCGCAAGGAGTTTTGACAGGCCTGTTGAATTGGTGCCAAGCAGAGATGAATGTTTGGCTTGGACCAGCACAATGCTCTGTTTGTCTCATTGTTGCATTGGAAGTGTTAGCAAACTAATGTGACAGGATGGAGGCGCATACAACTGAAAAATGACTGAAAATGTAATTCCATGTCAGCAGTGACTCCTGAAGGATTATTTGTCTCCAGTGACTTTCAGGGAACTTTTCTTTACAGGCTCAATATAAAGACAGGTCTGTGTGCTTGGGGAAAGTGATCAATTAGTTTTAAACCTAGATGTGAGGAGCTGCACTCTGCTCTCACTTCCTAAGATTTACTTTTCAATCAACCAGGAATTCTACTACAATTAGTTTTATTTCTTCTTGCTTTCCAAAAAACCATGTATTTGTCTGCTTGCACAGCCCTATAACGGCCTGAACTCTGCTCTCTGTAGTGTGGATGGGCTCCAGCAAAGCCTATAGTGGGGACCCTCTAAGTCTGCAGGTGCAGGAACTGAAGGATGAGGGCAAATGATGTTCAACCCCAACCAGTACCAGCACTTCAAAATCAGAGTGATGGATGATTCACCATGGACTATTACAGAATTAGGCAGAGTGTAAGGAGTGAAGAATAATCCTTATCACATACATTTTCACCTTCTGGCACACTACTGTGTAGATACCTATAATGCTGGAGACTAGGGATCTACCTCTTTGCTTTTTCTTCTGGGGTCTTTTTGCTTGTTTGTTAGTTCTGATCTTCATTCTTCTTTCTGCAGCATCATTATCCCCGGCACACAATACGAAGAATTTTGTCTTTAAAAAAGCAGTTACATTCAGACTCACATTGTTCTTTCCCATTAGAAAGCAGGGTCACCCAGGAATCCATTTATACTTACCTGGTGATGTTTGTCCTCTCCAGACAGTGGGCTTCCCAAGTCAGTGCTGGGCTTGTATGTTTAGCTGTAGGATGGTCTTTTGGTTATAGAATAGATATAGGAGTCTGTTGGCCAACAGCAAACAGCTGCTGAGCTGCAGGCATCCTGTGGCTTCACCCACTCACAAGATACATTTTGCTTTTGGTACACAAGAAAATGACTTTTCTTAAGTGTTTGCATTAAAGATATTTGCAGAAATGTGACCTTAACGGCAGGGACCCAATTCCCCACCTAGAAAACATCTCTCCCATCCTTCAGGCTATCAAGTTTTGGTTCATATGATAATAGGGTAGAGAGGGTTTGTTGGATTTTCAACAGACATGTAGACTTCTAGAGATGCAGATATAAACTTCGGGGGACTTACAAAAGGTACCTAACTCCTATTGAAAGTCAAGAGGAGCTGAGAATCTTATTTAGGTTTCTTTATAAATCCTAAAAAAAGAAATGTCTACTGCTTTCGAGTCTTATAAACCTTTGTGAACCTGGACCATGACTGTAGATTATATTGTTAATGTGTAATACAGGTGGATACCACCCCCAGAATTACAAATTCTGTATGTACTCACTTAGCTGAAGAAATACTCATCTTCAATGACATTTTATAGTTTGCTTCTTTTATTTATATAGCTAGCATTGCACTGATAATATAGCTGTTTAGCCAAAGTCAATGTACTGGAGGCAGAAAAGAGGTAAACTGTGAATATTTATTTGTATTCTCACATATATATATATGAAGTCTATATTATTGGTGCACTAGTATAAAAAACAAAGCCATTATAAAAATCATGTAAAATACTCTGTAGCTAAGGGCTGACTTTGCAAGTCCTTTTGTATCTGGAGGGCTGGAACTAGATGATCTTAAGGTCCTTTCCAACCCTAACTGTTCTGTGATTCTACAATCTGTATTTTCAACTGCTTGCACATCATAAAGAGACAAGCTGGTGCTAAATGCATCCAGTTTGTCGGGGTTTCATTTGGCTCTTCATGTCACTGAAAGATTTACCAAAAACTTGAGTCTTACATTGTCAGGGGTTATTATTTCTTATTCACATGACAGTTTACTAGCAACAGAAAGTAAAAGTATGTATTTCACTCAGGAAAATTGCTAGGATCCTTGTCCAAAGCTCTCAGAGGAGCTGACAGGGTCAGCAGGCTGTCATTTGGAGGACTCCATATGCAGATGCTATCGGCTGCATCTCTTTGGGGATGATGACTTGATTGCCGCGCGTTCTGCTCATGCAGGGAGCAGCACAAAGGGGGTCCGCTATAACCCTCCCAGAAAGGACTACAAACTTGGCAAAACATTTCATGAAAAGCCTTGTTTCCATTTTGTAAACCTCTGGTTCACTTATGTGCAGCTTTTCCATGCTGTCCTAATGAAAACTGGTTCCCAGGAGCAATGTATTGCTGCTGAAATCTGGGGCTTTGGTAAACATAGGAAGAAATTGATATTTCATGAAAAAGATAGTGATGGAGAACGTTAACAACACTGATTGTTTAGGCTTTCTTCCCCTTTTCAAAATGAAACACTTTTTAAATCAAACTTTTTTCACTGGGAACTTTGTGAGCACGTTTTTTCACCTGGTTCCTATCAGACACTGTTGCAACACAAACAAAGAACAAGAGCATCCAGCTAGAGAGCAGGCGAGAGTGTGCTCCCAGCGCAGCAAGGCTTGCTTGTCCCCAATTCCCTAGCAAATCCTGTGGCTTATCACAAAGGAGCACAGAATAAACATGACTCAATGTACAGCGTAAACCTTCCAAGGCACAGAGCAGCTCGGAGGAGTGGTAGCAAAAGGCCTCCCCTCCAGACTGGTGGTTTGGTGGCTGGAAGGCAGTGAAACCTCTTTCTCCCTGCTGATGGTTTACTGAAATTACACTAAACAAGATGGCAATGTGGGTCCAGTCTGCTGAAGAAATGCCTCCTTCAGAAGAAGCTCAGAAAATACAATTGAAGCATAGCCCTGGGAGGTGTGAGGAGGGATGAAGAGCACAGCAATACCCCTGAACCATCAGGAGATTTGTTGAAACGTGCAGGTGATCCAGCCAGAAGGATTGTAGCACAGGCTGTGGAGAAGAGCAAACCAACTATCCATGGAGCAGTGCCACCCATGGAGACGGGCCCTGGGCTGCCCCTGCCTGCCCCACTGCAGATCTCCATGCTCCAGCTGCCAAACACCTGCCCTTGCTGCACCCTCTGCAGCTCCTCAAAGGGAGGGGGCATGAAAACCAGCCCTAAAAGTTCAATATCCATCAATGGTAAAACCCCCAAACCCCTCCTGGAGCAGCCCATGAGCAGGGGAACTGAATCCATGGGGGGAAAGAGCAAAGTTTATGTAAACTTTGTCCCTCCCAGCTTCTCTGAATTCCAGCACTTGGGACCCCAGACACCATTCCTGCGCAGCTCTGCTGTCCTCTCCATCAGTTTATCAAACTCTGTCTCGAAAGAATTTTGGCCTTGAACAGATTAGTTGAACAGCCTAATATGAAGATCAAGGAATAAAGATGAAGAAAGGCAAAATTAGATTAACGGTGTTGATAGTGTTTGAGTGTAGCTAATGCCAAATAGCCAGAGGGCAACATGTCAACAATTTAATAGGGCACAACGTAAAATAATGTTTTCAAAACAAGCACTTCATTGGTCGCTTCCCCTTTGAATCAGATAAAGTGTATCACTACAGAGAGATTTGCTTTGATCTGTTCTGCGCCAGAAGGTCAAGGGTGTCTATTCAGAGCTTGTGAGTAATAGAATGAAAGGACTCAGAACAGTGGATACGTCTCTGAACTCTCAGCATCCCCCAGATGTGGGGCCAGCTCTGGGGTGGGGAGCTGAGCCCTGTGCCCCATCTGGCAGCTGAAGTGGGTGCTGGCTCTGAGCCTCGGCTGCTCATGCCATCCCCAGAGCTCCCACAGGAGCAGCTTTTGCTGCCCACTGAGACTGGCAAGGGTTGGCATCGCAGTCACATGTGAGTGGCAGCTCTGGAACAGCGCTGTCTGGCAGAGACATCAACCCCAGCTCACTTACCCACTCCCATCAGTTTAAGCTAATGAGCAGGAAGGGGTATGAAGCTGTCACGACATCTCTCCGGCTGAGGAGGGATCTGAACCTCAGGTTTTCTGCACCAGTGTTTGTGCAGAAAGCATTTTTATTCCTGGGAAGCCAAGGCAGCACCTACCTCCATGAAGGATTTATCCTGCACAAACTCATTCACATTTAGTTCTAGGCATAACCAGGTATTTATGAAACCTGATCACTGTGAGGATGATTTGACCCCAAAGCAGTTTTCCACCCCTGCTGCTGGTAACAAGCCCAAACTGCCATTCCAGTGGGTGAGAAAGATGCTTGTGGGGCTCAGCACTCCATCCCTTGAAAAAAGAAAGACAAGGTGGGAGATGGAGGCAAATCCTAAGAGGAAAGATTAAAACAGAGCATCACATGTGTTTCTCATGGCTGCAGTACACAGCACCACAGCATGACATGGTATTTCACTGCCTATTTCTGCTCTCCCAACCGTAATATTCAAGCAGGGAATTAGCCCATCCAGCACACACCTGTAGAGGAGATGCCACACAAACCACCTCCAGAAGGTCCACGCACAGAAGATGCCATCTCCCAACCTAGGAGACAATGGCATCAGGCTTGCTTTTGATAGGGGCATGTGCAGTAATCTCAGCATTCTCCCAAAGCAAGGATATGGAACTTAAGAGCAAGATCAGGTTAAGAGCCCTTGCAAGCATCACCTGTATGAACACACACAGCTACTCAGGAGTGCTGTGAGAGCCCTGTGCCTCTCATCCACTGCACTGCCAGAGCTGCACGGGGACCTCAGGGAACTGCCTGGGAATGAAGGCAACAATAGGGATCATTTATCTTCGGGATGTCTCCCTGATAGCACACTGCTGGTGTGGCACTCGCACATGCTGTGTAGCTGCTGCACTCGCTGGCTGCTGGTACCCAATGGGAAGGAGCAGCTGGCACAGGGTCCCTCTGCACAGTTCCCTGTGGATCAGATGGCTTTCAAGGCATTGTAACCTCACCTCGCTTCAAAATGCCGGCAGCTTTTTGTCGCTTTGTGTTTGTTTATGCTTCTATGCTCCTGAAGAGAGAAACAGGCTCTGTGTATTCCTGTTGAGGATACAGCCTTCACCCAACTCACAGGCATTTTTTCTCATTCAGTACTAATTTACCTCAGACACAGAGCTCGCCATCTCTTTGGGCATGCAGGATTGCTCTCCTGTCACCCACTCAGTTTTCCCTTCCAAATTGCCTGGCAGTAATCCCAAATTATCTGCTACAGCCAGTGCCCCTGCAGCCCTTTGGTGCTCAGCAGGGGCTTCTGCCAGGAACCAGCTGTCCCACATCATCGCCCAAAAGTCCAGGGCTTTGTCTGGCATTTACCTGGCCCCACGGAGCCATGGCTGCAATGAACCTTCACTCGCTCATGATGCTCCTCCAGGAGCTTGTCAAAGCAACAGGTTTTGCATCTGTTAATCAGCTCCTCTGTCTCCAATGGGCACTGAGGAGCACTTTGCTCTCACAGGCTGTCACATCTCAATTAGCTCTGTACCTTCAGTTGAAGAGTATGTGACAAGGGGCTACAGGGTCTCCACAGCTTTGTAGCTTTAGCGTGGAATGGTAAATACCTCTGCAGCGCCCAGAGCCACCCCTTCCCTGCAAGTGACTGACCCTAGATCAGAGATATGGAGCATAAGGACCCCTAAGATGAAGGCAGAGGCCTCTCCTCATCCTGATCACCCAATCAGAAAGGCAGTTTGTCAGAGGCAATGCTCAGCAGAGACCTGCCTGGACCACATTTAACAGCAGCCCTGAGCTGCAGCCGTGTCAATGATGCTGAAGACAGGCAGGTCTAAGCCTTGCTCCTCCACAGACTTCTGTGTTTTCTGCAGAGCTGCCTGACAGAAGAGCCCCTACCCTAGAGACCAGCATTTAAGAGAAGAACAAATACCACGAGGACCTATCAATTCTCCACCTCCCACTGCTGGAGCAGCCCCAATTGCTCATCCAGCAGCACCTTGATTCAGCTCTGCTCATCCCTCCTGCAGCCCAGGCAAAGAGAGGGCCATGTATTACCCTTCCCCACCCCTTGTGCTGCCTTCCTGTTTTTATAGGGGTGCATCGTACCCACTCTGCAACGTCCAACATGGAAGCGTACCTGTGGCATAGATGTTGTTTGTAGTGTTGTGGGGTGTCCCATAAGAGTTCAGCTTTTGATGCACAATGTTTGGTGCAAGCTGTTTGGAAAGGTGGAAGTTGGGTGGCTCAACCTGCCAAGCAGGGCCACCAGTGGCCATGGGCTTTGCTCGGCTGCACTGGGGAGGAGCCATCAGTGTATTGGCAGGAGCCCATGACAAGGTGCATTGCAGGGTGTGCAAAGCACCAGGCTGAGGCCACGTTCAGTGAGGCATCTGCCAGAGGTGCCACATTTTACATCCCATGTGCTGGCACAGACCAGACAGGACAGGACTAAGCCAATGCCCACACATCCACCCCATGCCAGCGAGGACAGCACAGGTCCCATCCTCACTCACATCACCCCAAGGTGCGTGGTACAAGGGAGAAAAGCCAGGGCAGCTTTTTCCTCCCACAAACCAGCCAAGGAGCAGATGGAGGGGAAAATCCCTCCTCTCAATTCCTGCTAGACTAACATTTTACCTGCGAAATTGAGGTAGGAGGCTTCTAAATGACTTGTAGGTGGATCTGGTTCTAGAAACATTTCTGGTTTACAACAAGTCTTTGCTGCTTAAAAGAGATGGATGTAACAGCAAACAAGGAAACGGTTAACTGCAGCCTTGGGTTTGTGCTTGCTTTCCTGAAATGTAGAGATAGAGGGCCCACAGTCACAAATTAACCATTAAAGCAAATGTCCCTTTCATCTGTTTCAAGGGTGGGTTTTCTTTAAAGCTTTCATCCTGGCAGAGATGTTTGAGGAGCTAAAAATAGGCAGCAAAGTCACGTGCAAACCTCCGGATGTGAGAAATCACATAAAAGATACGAACGTGAGTCCCTGTTTCCTTGGAAATAATAGTAGTAGTAGTTCTTGAACGTGAGGTTGTACTGGTGAGATCTGAAACTGGCTTGCTGTTCTCTGGAGCCCTCTGTGAGCAGCCAGGGCAGGGTAAAACCCAGGTGCCAAGATAATAAACTGCTCTGGTGCATAGCATTTTGTGAGGAAAACCCTCCCTTGTAGAGATCTGGAGAGGGAGATGATGCCAGAGGTTTCCACATATGAGGATCAGCCCCGGAGCTACTGCACAGAGCGGATGGGATGCTTGGGCAGAGAGGATGGCACAAAGCCCTCCAGACCTCTGGGGAAAGGTGAAATTTTGATAGAAGGTTTAACTTTGAGATGAACCCAAAGGAAATCCCTCAATCACTGCACTCTGTAACTTCAGGTCTGGATTTAAACTCAGATCTTCAGCTGGTGCTGGATGAAAGGGCTGGATCCAAGCCTGGGGCTTGGACACCTCTGGGGAGAATTCAGACTCAGAGCAAAGTCTGTGGCACAAGCCATCCCTGGTGGAAGTCAGCCAGCTCAGTGACAGCAGTAAAAGGCACTCACCCGTCCACGCAGAAAGTGCTTATAGTTAAATTTTAACATCCTCAGGCTGAAAGCTGGAAGTCATTGAACGCACGTAACTTCATCTGATCCCTGGGTGTGGGCGATGCTGAGCATCGTCAAGAGGAACACAGGGACCTGCAGGATGAGACAGCCAGTTCCCTGCAGCCACCTCCAGCCACAAAGAGCTGCCTCACAGGGTACAGCAGTGGCATCACAGCAAACTACAGCTCCAGATCCTGAACTCATGGTGCCACATGCTCCATCTTCCCTTCCTACATTGCCAGCTTCAGCTATACACCATCTCCTATAAATCCTTTCTAAATGAGCACTGGCATTTAATTGATTTCAGAAAGACTGCTTTGCCTATAGAGATTCTGCATGGGAAGCACAGGTCAAGACCATTATTCAGATCCCAAAGCCAAATGCCCAAATGCTCACCAGCCAGTAAATGCCAGAATTAAGGTTTCACAATCTGTTCTGCTGTGTCAAAACTTTGTGCTACAAGACAGCGGTACTCAAACTTTCCACCTAATCAGTTCCCAAAGCAAAGCATGTTACTGAGCATTGCTATTAGTCACCTATAGACATAGAGCACATATGGCTGAAGTCCTTTCACTGATGCAATTGCAATAGCGCCATTAGACAACTGCCAAATTTTTCAGGGGGAAGTTTTGCTCCCCTGGGCCAGTGAAATGTCAGTCTCTCCTTCACTCCTCCTCTCTTCTCCTGTTGCTGCCATCACAGCCATCATCGCATCTCCCATTCCTTTACCAGAAAGCAAGGACAAAAGAAGGATGAGCAGAGAAGGGCCCAGCCATGCACCCACTATGAGGTCACATGAGGCTCCATACCTGCAGGACTGTGGATTCCTGAGTTTCAGTTGGCCAGACACCCATCCTTACTGACACTTAAGGTTATTCTTTGGAATACCCATTCAGGCAGTGCCCAGCACCAAGCAGGGCTGGCAGACAGGATGCTGCTGAGTCCTCCCACCTGAATTCTATAGCTCCTCATAAAGACCTCAAAATGAGCCATGATCACTGAAATAATCATCATGCATGATGCTCCAGCAGCCCACCCCAGCCTGTCTGTTGCTCTGTTTGCCAGATGCCTACGTGAGGTTTTGTTCTGAACGACCAGAAACCAAATTAGGCTGCATCCAAAGAGACAGAGCAACGTTGCTAGGCAATTATGTCTGGCTGAAGGAAGCTGACAGTCACAATGAGTTACTGATCTGTGCAGGATGCAGAGATAAGGTTATCTAATTCTGCATATGTGACTTGTGCATGTTTGTGCTAAATACGACTCCAGCCTCTCAGGTCAAGAAGAATTCAGCTCAACTTTGAAACCAATGGAGGCTGGGGATGCGATGGGGATAGAATCATAGAATAGAATCACAGAATCAGAATAGTTAGCATTGGAAAGGACCTTAAGATCATCCAGTTCCAACCCCCCTGCTCTGGGCAGGGACACCTCCCACTAAACCATGTCACCCAAGGCTGTGTCCAACCTGGCCACTGAGCAGTGCCCACAGGGAGAAACCAACTGTAAAACAACAGAGGCTCCACAACCAGATATCAGTCCTGGGTTAAAAAAGATAGAAAAAAAGGAATTCCACCTTTGATGTAAGGTGTTTGTTGTTGGGTTTTTTTTCTTCTGGCAGGGAAAATGGCTTTTCTTCCACCTAGGGCAGTGTGATTTGAACACTTTGTTGTGCCTAACAGCAGATACCACCCATAACCTAAGATAGGCTGTTGTGATGCTCCTAACGGCTGGTCATCCTCACCTGGCTGCACTAATGCTGCAGCTTGAGGTGGCAGGACAGCCACGTCCCTGTCCCCTGCACTGCGGGCAGACACTGGGAGATGATACAGGTTAATTAGCACTTGCTCATTAGGGCTAGTGCCAGATGCATTTGTGGGGAGCAGCAAGAGATGAATGCAGCTGCAGGAGTGGTCAGGGAGGGAAGGGATGAAGGCAGGAGGGGACCAAGCTGCGGGATTTCAACTGGGATTCAGGGAAAACCCCTTTGAATTCTACCTTTTGCTAATAAAATACTATCCAAACAACTGAACCTTGGGGCTTTCACAAACACACTTGCTTTAGATCAGGTTGCACAAAACTTCACCCTTGAATCCGGCTGGTACCAGGCACAGAAGCCAAGCAGAAGGCGGCTGTTAGGGCAGACAAGAAAGTAAAAGGGTGTTAAAATGAACTCCTTGTCAAGCTGTGAAGCAGCAAAGCCTTGAGTACAAGCTCACCTCCAGGCATGCAAGCTGTCCTGGTTTCAGTGGCAGGGCTGGTGTTTTCAGCCCCCTGGGGACTATGGAGACATGGATTCCATAGGTTCCTCCTGGGCTGGGCTGGGGCAGGCTAGCAGGCAGCTATGAAGATGGGACTGCAGCAGGCAGCCTCAGCTCTGGAATCACACCCCAATAGTCATGGCAAAGGCAAATCAAGTCCTGATTCATCATATCGCACTGTGTGGGGCACATGCAACTTCCTCAGAGACCCAACTGAAAAGGTAGGAAAGTATGCATGAACACATATATATTTAAACGACATACGTCATTTCATGCACTTTTTGGATGGAGAAATTTGGACAGCAATACCTAGGAGGAAAAGATGCAAAACACTGCCTTTACACCATCTGAAAGGATAAAACATGTTCCATTACCAAGACGGCCTAAGACCAAGCTCTCCAGCACCCCACAGGCAGAGCAAGCATGTCCATGCAGCACTCAAGCATTCAGGGGAGCTTTCTGCTCCAAACCTCAGGCTGAACGACAGAGGCCTCCAACTGCTGAGGAAGCAGGAATGTGCTGCTTGCTGCCTTGCAGGATCCTGGCTTATAACAGCAATTGGCGCAGAGTCATCCTTATCAGCTAGCACATTAATCTTAATTAACAGATCGACAGCAACAGTTCCTCCCTAAAGCTCCCCTGAGCATTCGCAGCCTTTGCTGTGCTGCTGTTCCAGCATCAGCGCTGTTCCTGCTGAGGGGGAGAAGGCCAAATCCTGCACAGAACTGGGGCAGTTGACTGGCTCCAGCCCTCCAACCACCCTCCCAAAAGGCCTGGCTGTATCCAAATGAGAGCCCAGAAGCATGTCCCACTGCAGCTGGGACGAGGACCAGGACATCCCCTCCATCCCAGTGCCACAGGTGCTGGTCTTGGCTGTGATGTAGGGGACCCACTCTCCCCAAACTGCCCCACCTCCTGTGCCAGGGACAGATCCCAGGGAGGAGGGGTTTACCCATGTTTGTGTGTTTCTTGAAATGAAGATTTTTTAATTCTTTTCAAAAGAGCAAAACCAAACTAGATGATCTATGAAAATGCAGTAAGAGAACCCTAAATCAAACCCAAACAGCATGGCTCCTCTTGCCTCCTGCTTCCTGCTGCTTTCAGGGCTGGAAAATCAGTGCTGTCCCAGGATCGATTCACAGTTGTGCCTGAAGCTCATCAGCTCATCACACATGAATAGCACTAATGGCTGAGAGCTCCAGTGAGGGGGGACCCAGGCTTGCATGGGACCGTGGACCTCACATCCCTGCCAGCAGCTAGAATCAGGGGACACACGTGGTTCCATGAGCTGGGGCCACAGGGCAGCACAGATCCTTGCAAGCCTAAGTCCAAATGGAAAAGGCTCTAACTGGGTGCATACAAGTGAGAAGCAATGAAATGGTTGAGGCTGTGTTGCGGGTAAGAAAAGTAACAACCTCTGGCTGCTACAGTGTGAGTTTAGGGCACACTCTTCTCAAGTAATTAAAAGGCATGAGGACAGCATCTATTACACCTTGACTGAGGAGCGTGAGGTCAGATGCAAAGCCCGGACAGCTCAGACCTGGCAGTGTTCAGAAAAAAATGTTATTTTCACTGGGAAAAGAAACCCATAGGAGAGAACAAGAAAAAAACCCAATTCCCTTGTCCAGACCAGCAAATCCCATCAGCTCTGCCCAGACTGGCACTACAGCTGAAGGAAGCAGTAAAGCAGCACATTCCTTAGAGCAGCAGGAAAAGTTACTCCCATGCTGCAAAGCCTGGGCCCCAGCTGCCTGGGGTTGGATGCTGGCACATGCATCCATAGCAGTGACCTTGGAGGACCAAATTCATGACTGTAGCAATCAGCAGACTGAGCCTCCTCAGTAAACAGTTAATTCACTAAGGTGTTCCCATTGCCCTCGCTTGGACTTTCACTTCATTAAACCCTTGTTTGTGGCAGTGGCCTGGATTAGGGATGTGCTGCTTACCAAGGGCACCCAGAGGGTTCATTTTGCTTCCTTGCTTCTCGCCATGGGACTGGTCCTAAACCTGGGGTGTCCTAAGTATGTGCCATGTAAGCGGCCAGGATTGCTCACAACACTGGGAGTTAGGCAAGGCTATGGAGACACAAGCAGAGGAGGCAGTTTCATTGGAGGGCAACTCAGACCTTGCCATATTGCTTTCAACTCCTCGTTATTCCCCTTTTCCTCTTGGCAGCACAAGGCAGGGCTGAGAAACCAGAGCCAGAAAGCACACTTTATGGCACACTGCTTTGGCTCAACACTCAAAATGCAGACAGAAGGTACAACGTGAGGGCAGAGACTTCAGACTTACAACAGGGTTCCTGGGGATTACGAGAGGTGAACCAAGAGGGTTAAACGGTAGACTTAGACCCAAGATTAAGTTACAGCATCAAAATGAGCTAGCACAGACAAGCGGAGTTACAGAGCCCCCTCTGCCCAGTACAAACTGGTGGTGACGGGCAACAATGTGCTCCTGCATCCCAGCGGCAGGCTGGGAGCACAGTCCTGACTGCCTTCTGCACCCAAGTTCTTGAACAAGGAAGCCTTTGTAGTTCACTTACACCCATTGTTATAGTAAATAAACACGCATTAACTCTAATGACAATTTTGCAGCTGAACAAGGATTTCATTTTCTTAAAGCCACAATGCCACAGCACAGCTGCGATCCTGAACTTCAGCTGCTCTGCTAGCATAGATGCACCCAAGAAACAGCCTGGGTTTCAGAAGTGCCTTTAGACCATCACATCAGAGCAAAGAGGTCAACTGCCAGCATCGACTTCAGAAAGCACTGGCCTAAGTGTTTTTCCAACATAGTGGAGAGAAAACAACCCACCTCAGCTGAAACATCAAGGCTTTAAAACTTAGTTGCTGTTCATGTGCAGTAGCTCTTGTTATTGAAAACACCATAAAAGTTTTACTGTGCTGACTTAGGGTGCATGTAAAGAACCTAGCTTGTCTTGACAGACCATAAAGGAACTTTTATGACCTATTGGGTCAATGATTTGCAAAGAAGGATTTATGCCACCATCCATGCTGGGATGCACTGCTGGAGGAGGAACACACCAAACTAAGGTACAAGCCTGAGAGGTGGACCCTCTACGGTCTGCCTGGTTAAACAACGTGTATATCCAGCATGACTACGTATCAGCATACCTGCTTGTTATACAGGCTGTGTCAACTCAGAAGGGCATGGGATTATGTGCTGAGTGGATTTAACTGATTGACCTTTATTATTTTGGGGTCACTAGCAAAGCTTTAGAAGATAAAAAAATAAAACAACTTACCCATGCATCAGCTCAGTTTTCCCCCAGGGCTATAGCTTTGGAAACCCAGGCTGAATTCCTGGTGTAGCAATTGCTTTATCTCCCATTGCAAGATGTCAGGAAAACATCAGCTTCATTGGTCCAAGGTTCAGTCTCAACACACTCCTGGAGCAATTAAAGGAAGAGGAAGCCCTGACTCAGTGAAATAATATCATCTTGGAATGATGCCACCAGGTCTGTTCAGGACAGATGAAATGGTGCAAAGGGAAGCCCTGCCATGCCAGCAGCCTCGTATCAACGTCAGGGCTCATTTACCTTTATAAAGCACTCGCATCCATGGATGCTCACAAGGGCAGCGCACTGCAGCTGCAAGCAAAGTGATACAGAAATCCAAATACACGGTCAAACGCCAGCCTTAGGGACTGGTGAGGGGCCTGGCAAGGTGACCAAAGCTGCTCTGGAAAAGGGACTAAACCCCAGTGCCACCCTCCTGGAGCGCAGGCAGCCACACAGCCACTGCTCTGCCTACCTAGCACAGCTCGAGACACCCCTGGTCCCTTCTGTGGTTTTCTCCTGACCCTCAGTGTCCCACATTCATCACTGCTGTTGGATCCACCCCCAGGGCTGGGCAGTAACCGGGACAGGGACACAGGGCAACTGACCCCATCCCTGCCCTGGGCTGTCCTGCACAGATGCACTCAGCCCATGCCAGCGATGCCCCAGTACAGCCAAGGAGGGAGCAAAACGATGCCACAGACACAGAACCTCGGGGAGCTGCGCTCCCAAGCCTGGTGCCTGCAGGAGGGAGATGGCAGCCTGGGAAGATCAAACGCATCAAACGTTGCTCTTTGGAGCACCAGTGTGGGCTGAAAGGAAATCTGTAAGTGCCGGAGCTAGAGAGCTCTTCCCGCCAGGCTCTCACAGTCGAGCAAGATCTGTGGGATCTCTGAAGGATGAGGAGCTCCTTCAGCCTCAGCTCACCGAGGTGCGTGCTGCCATGGGGATGCTCATGGTCAAACATATAACACTGACCAGGGTCCCTCAAGCATCCCCAAGGAGCAGCACCCACTCCTCTTCCTCCAGCTCCCAGCCCCATCCACACAGCCAGCATCCTTGGCATCGAGGTGGCTGCACTCTGCAGACTTCCTTCCCCCCAGAGCCCTTTTCCTTCAGCCCTCAACATCCAGATGGATCAAACCAGATCCGCTGCACACGTGGCAACCAACCAAAATGGTTTCTTTGGCAACAATAATGAAAGCTCAGAAAAAATCTTGCTTTCTGTCTCATGCGACTCCAGCAGCCCAGGTAATGCAGACCAGGGAGCAGAGAAACTGCAAGCATCTGCCTTGAATTACTGCCTGTGATAGGAATCAGACATGCACTCCAGCATGTCTGCTGCACGTTTATTTATTTATTTGGGGGCTGATTGATTTAAAGACTCCCTATTGCCTGAGCAGCAGCATGACACAATAACTCACTTGATCTCTGATTTATATTTCATGTTCAAGCAGGATGCTTCTGCCCAGCATAAAACTGAGCTGTGTATGGCAATATCATGCTCGGCAGCTTCAGAGAACCTGGGCATGTACGCAGGTAAAAAGCAAGGCTGCAGAAGGGAGTAAGCACAAGATAAAAGCCTTGTTATCCACCCAGACCTGCATGGCCAGGTTCACAAACTGCAAGAGAGACTCATGGATGCCAATTCCTATTTGTGCACTCTCACTATGCTCAGTCCCAGGTTGCGTTTTCCAGCCAGGGTCCATCTCATCTCATCTTCTGCCCAAACCATTCCCCTCATCCCATTGCTCTGGCAGCAGTGCAGGGGTCAGCTCTGTCCAGTTCTGAGCTCTCCAACCTTTTCGGGATGTTATGCTGGAAGGGTTCTAGCAGGAGAGCATGAAAGAGCTAAGGTATCCCTCCAGTACCTACACTTCTGGCCCTGATGAGCCATAGGTTTCCTATTTGACCTTATGCCAACTATCCCAGCAGCTGGCTGCAGCCAGTGAGGTAACTGCACCTAATGAAGTCCCTCTGCATTTCTGTCTCCCACATGGAAAAGGATCAAAGCGTTCCCCACCACACTGCAAAGGCAAGCAGGGCCCTGGGAAGGGTGACAGAAGAGGAGATTGGGGGTGAGCATCAACCAGAGATCCTCCACTTCCTCCCTGCCAGCATCACCCTTCCCCTGCAGCCCCTCACTGGGTACTTGTGGCTCCAAGCAGAGACAGGAGCCCAGGAACCCCACGAGAGAAAGGGCCAGCAGTGACCCCCTACCATGTCACATCATCCACAGGGTGCCAGGGGCTGCAGGGACCTCTGGGTGCTTTGCTACCACAGTGGCAGGATCAGAAATAGACACAAGCTATTTCAGACATCTCTGTCTCCTTTTCACAGAAATCGTTGCAGAGAGCAGAGTTAAGATCTGCTTTGCTCTGCTCTGCTTCCCACTTGGAAATACCTTCTAGAATTTAAGGCGGATAAAAATAGTAGCATTCAATGGGAATAGAAATGAGCTCTTCAGAAAGCACCATAATCACACAGAGCCGGAGCCCAGGCCCTCAGCTGCCATGAGCAGCGCAGTTGATCTCCTTCAAAGTATTGTTGAATGAGGTCTTAGCCTTATAATTTAAGGGGATGAAGTCTTTCCTAAGGTTGTGAAGATCTGGGCTTCCCAGATCTATTATTTTATATTAACTTCTCCTGGACAGCCTAATTAGACCAGGGGGCAAGGGCTGTTCCCTCCTTTCCCCCATTACCCAGGGCCCTTTCTCCTCCCATAAGAGATTTTATTTGTACTGCACGGAAGATTTACCAACTGCCTTTATAGCTCTCCCTGCACTAAATCACACTCCTAATGGATAGCCTGAGGTAAGAGCACCACTGTTTATTATTTTTCTTAAGTTCATTGAATGGCACGGTTACATGCACACAGGGCTGGCAGCCTGAGCTCTGCCTCCCCACGTAGTTTTAAGACTCCTAAGTGGTATTACTTACACTGGCCCAAATCACAAGACACGGCTTGTGAAAGCCTCAGCAGGAGCATCTCAAGGTCCAAACACTCATGACAAGCCAGGGATGGCTGGAGCAGACAGGCAGCCTCCCCTGCTTGTGCTTCATAGTGGTGTTGCCTGCTCCAGCCTCTATCCCTGCAGGAACAGATGAGCTCTGCCTCTGCCAGTGACTTGGAAATCATCCAAATACAAAGGTTAAGTTAAAAAGTCCCCACCATTTATCCTCGTCCAGCTGTTAAAAGTGTTGCTAATACCTGATAAAGGTGGAGGGGAGAAAAAACCAAACCAAACCAAACCTTTCCCCCACCCAGCAAACAAAAGAATGCCTCACTTAAATCCAGAGATACCTGAGATCTGCTCCATCATTCCAGCTTTCAGGAAAGCCAACACCCTTGCAACAAACCCAGCTTTCAGGAGAACCTGCTAAGCACCAGAAGAGCCATTAATTCACTACAAACAAGATGTTCATGTGCTGTTGGGAAAACATCTGTTGTTCAGCTGGGCGAGATGCAGATCCTCTTCTTGCACAGAGATGCAACTCCTAACCCACAGTAAAGTACAATAGCCAACACATCAGAAAGAACAACTCCAGCGGCTCATTACGGCTCTCCCAAGACTAGGAGTGAGAGCAGGGCTCTGAGGGCAGCATGTTCTGTTCCTTCCAGCTCCTTTTCCTCAGCTGGTGTATGGATCTGGGGAGGAAAGGGGCTACTCACCTGTATTTCTTCAAATCAGAACCTTTTCTCCACTGGTTACAGCTGTCTGTGTGACAGGCAGAGCACAGTGAGCCCATTACACTGGATTAGGAAAATCACATCTCTGTAAGAGTGCATATGGGCTCATCACTGCCTTCTCTCCATCCATGCACACTGTCCAGCCGGTCCTGAACCCCTGCTTTGCATGGGGCACATCAGGTACCACAGCCTGCTCATCCCCCCTCCACTCCATGGGTAAAGAAATAGCAGAGTCACCTCCAAGTAGTTCTAATTCATCTCCTCTCACTCAATATTTTGATTGATGAAGACTTTGGATATATAAATCTGCAGGATTTGTAACTTTACACAGAAAGAAAATGATGATTGGCGTCTGAAATAGATGGACTTGCAAGAGGACAGATGGGCCCATAGGGGTCTCAAACAGAGCTGGTCCTGCTCGGTAAGGTAAACTGATGCAGGAAACAAGAGCAAAGGCTGACAAGGCTGTTGGTGAGGGGCGGCCAGCAGGGCCATCCACCCCAGCCTGCTCCATGACTTCAGAAGACACCTTGCTCGTGATGCAGAGGCCCGGGGGCTGTCAGACCCTCCTGGGAGCAGTGGGAAGCTGGAGGCAGCCAATACAGACAGCAGCAGGGGCTGAGTCAGAGCCACACGCCTGCACGCAGCTCCCAGGACCCCCCAGCCCCACCGTGCACCCCCCTCTCCTGCCTCCCCGCTGCCTTTCTCCCCCTCTCAGTGTCATCACAATTCGGGAGCGTTTGCAGTCAGGGGAGTTTCCCATCACTCATTTTTCCCTGTGCCATTGTATTGCAGTGACTCCCAATTAGATCACTGTCAGAGGCTGTCACACACCCATCAGGGCCTGCGCTGCAGCAACAATTCAACCCCCCAGGAATCACCATATTCCTTTTCCAGGGAGTGTTTCCGCAACTCCAGACCACATTTTCCTTCCTTAACTTCACACTAACAAAACTTCAGTTGAATAAGGAGAACAATAGAAGCAGCTAAATACATTTCCATCCTCTCTGTTTCCTAGTAGCAAGCACAAATCCTGGCCTTGTAGGGGTGCTGCCAGGCTTTTTGCTGGCTCTCTGTTATAGAGTTTGTTAATGTCTGGATGCAGCCCTAGCCCTTGGCCAAAGGCACAATCTCTGACAAAGGCTGCTCAGAGAGATTTGGAGATTGCAGAGGTTTCTCTTTGCTGCTAAAGACAGGCACATGAGCATGTGGGAAATGCTGAAAGATGCAATCAGTTTGCTCCTGGGCAGAGGCACCCACTAGGCTTCTCCATCCAGATTCTATGAGCCTCTTCCAACAGCCATTGGGAGGCTTCAGGCTGATGGACACTTCTTTAAACCTTGGGAAAAATCTGGATGTATAAATTGGCCCTCCCAGAGAGTAGTATCAGCCTTGAGCCCTAACCAGGTCCCTCCTGCTGCTCCATAGTTTTGTGTCCCTTGGACCAGAAAGAAATGAGTTTAATAGAAAGCTATGTTTTTCTTGCCCTCTTTTTCTTCTTCTCATTATAAACCCCATTGGTAAGTGAAGCATATGAACAGAGGGAAGCAGCCTACTTGCTGCTGAAGCCAGTCTGCAAAGTAAAACAGTAATAAACCCCCTAAAAGGGGTGGGAGGGATTGTTGGCCCTATCTACACTTGGCTTATGTCAGCTATTCCTCAAAAGTCAACAAGCGACTAAACCCCTATTAGAGATCTTTTGACAAGTCATGTGCTCAACCTTTATCATGTCTTTAGTTTGTCACAGAGTATACCTCTACAACCCATGCAAAATCTAACACATTTATTTCAGATTATGTATTACATATTATATATATTACATAGATTTATATATTTATAGACTATATATTACATAGATTATATATATTAGATAGGTATTTATTTCTGGATGAAGATAGAATTAAAACCTCAGTGGCTCTCCTGCTTCACTACACTACCCTGAGCTTTAATTGCCCCTTAAAACACACATACAAACACGGAAAAGTTCTCCTGCCAATGCCACCCCAAACTTCCCAGGTAACACGAATTATACAGCCCCAACAGCACAGCTTGAGATGGAACAAGAATCAGTTGTATTCATCCCCATTCTTCTTACCTGGGCAACCATGTGCTTCTGCAGCATGCCAGCTCCCTCCTGCTCACAGGAATATACCCAAACCAGCTCCTAAACCTGTTTTATTCCAACACTTGAGAGCAATTTAGAGCAGCTTAAATACTTCAGACCTCCCGACTCCAACTCCAGCCAGCCCCAGTAGCTGTGGCCAATTAATACTTCCTAAAAGCTTTTGATGTGCTGTTATCAAGTGTGTATTACACTGGGAATTTCACGGTATTCGAGTGAACCCTATCAGTGTTACAGGCTTTGAACGCCTCTGCCTCACCTGCTGGCAGGAGGAAGGGAGGATTGCCAAAGCAGGGAGACAGAGCAATGGGGATTCTCACATTGTGACTTCCGAGTGGTTATAAGTGGTTCTCAGAATGGTTTTGGAGAAGATGCAATGCAGGTGCTGGAACAGCCCCTCAAGTATGTTGGAAGAGTCGCGACAGCTCCTAATGCTGAAAGACAAGAAGCTGGAAAAGATTAGAACCATTAGAAAGTCCTGAAACCTTCAGGATCCTGGGAACAATAAATTACCTTGATGGAGAGCAATTTGTCTCTCTTTTCTTTCCTTTCCTATGGTGACATAGAGGAGAACAAAGAAGTGTTTGTTCCATGATTCCTCATCTCAGAAGCATAACTGGCTCGTGCCTTCTGTGTTTCCTGTGCAGCCAAGGCTGCCAGATCATTCACTGCTCTGT
This sequence comes from Forpus xanthops, assembly GCA_032466535.1. Lineage (NCBI taxonomy): Eukaryota > Metazoa > Chordata > Aves > Psittaciformes > Psittacidae > Forpus > Forpus xanthops. Next base: position 73,506 of record JASSUY010051772.1, on the reverse strand, counting down.
GAGGAACAATCCCTGTTTCAGGAGCAACAGGGGACTTGAGGCAAGCACTGTGATATTTGCAGTACAACAAGACCTGGCTGCAGGAAGATGCTGTTTTCTAGCTTCAATATTAATGAGGTGAAGACCAGAGTTAGGTACAGAGTGCTCTTCACTGTTAAAGGCTTCCACGCTGCAGAGGTTTTGCAAGTGGGATAATTGCACTGGCATGGTTTGAAATGGGATTTCAAATGAGGAATTTCTGAAGCAGCCTTCTGGTGGTATTGGTGATTTCTGCATGCAGCTTTGTCTCTGCTGAGACACCTGAATAAGCAATGAGAAAACAGTGCAGAAGCTGCTGACATCCTTCCCATTAGACAGGTTCAGCTGGGATCAGCATCAGCCTCAAACCCTGTCTGGAAAAGGGCTCTGTACAAATAACAAGCAATCAGCCATGATAAGGTGGAAACCAGCAATTGACAAGCAAGACTTACACATCTAAATACCCTAGAAACAAGCAGCCAAGAAAGAGAAGGGCAGAAAGACCTCACATTTCCCTGTTACAACCACAAAAGCCATGAAGCAATCCAGAGGTGCAGATTGCAGCTATTCCTCCCTCCTTCCAGATCCTGCTGGCTTTCCATGATCAGGACACATTGGCTCTGCTGTGGTCCCCAGTACTCCCTATGAAAGGTCTCAAGCTACCATCAGGCTCTGTGCTCAAGTTTGCACAGGCATAACATTAACCCCATGAAACCCAGATGGCCAGGGAGCACCAGGATAGGATTCAAGAAAACAGCAAACACATGAAATGCAACCTCTGTCATGCTTATGTAGTTCATTTCTTTTTTGGTGGTGCAGAGGGAAAGCAGCACAGGGAAAAGAAGAAAAACTAATTCATGTGGGGAAACCTATATACCGGGGGTTAGGGGTTTTGTTTGGGGTTATTTTGTTAGGTTTGCAGTTTGTGAAACTTCACAGCTCTGCCCTCTTTAAAAACACCTTCTCCTCAGGTTTACATTCAAACAACCAAACAAATGGGGCTGCAGCAGCCCATCCAACACGCAGCAAGGCAAGATGCTTGCCTGAAGCCAAGCATATGTATCCTGGAGGAAGCCACACTCAAACCTCCCCCTGCAGCAGCAATTCATCTTCACACCTCCCCTTCTGCAGTAAGGGGCACCCAGGCAGGATATGGGGGGCTCTTTGGAGTTTTTGTTCATGTAAACGAGGAAAGACAGGCAACAGCTCTGCAGCAACCAATGCAGCTCCTTCTTCATGTAGCTGCCCCCCTGAGATGGGAAGGAGTTTGCCCACAGTTGGGGTTCACACACCCTGTCTCAGGGCACTTTGCTGACTCAGCACAGCACTCAGCAGCCATGTTTCTGTAGGAACATCTGACATGTCTTTTGCAAGCACCTTTTTGCTTTGGCCCCTGCAAACTCCCGTCAGATGCAATAAATCGCTGCTGGATGTACAAGGCTAATCACAAGAGGGCTGTGTGTCTGGTGGGTAAGGAACACACACAGCCCAGCCGTGGGTTCCTACAGCTCCCACCAGACTGCAGCCTGGGAGTGTCTGCTCGTTTTAATTGCCCCCAAATTGCTGTGTGAAGGAGGCATGCTCAGATTGAAATAGATGTAGCTTAAAGAATTAGCTGACATAAGCCTCATGGAGGAGAGGGGTTTCTTCTCAGGCAAGTGGGTGCTGATTTTTATAACATCTCCAACTCTTAAAACATTCAACTGTTTGGGTCAGAAAATCAGTTTACAAAGCCCTAAGGAGCCAGGAGCTTGATTTCCCCATCCCCAGAGCCTTCTGTGCTACCTGTAAGTAAACATAAACTTTTCAACACAATGCCCAATACTTTGAAGCAGCCCCAGGTGCCCTTAACCCTGCAGCCTTCAACCTCCTTCCCCCACAGCAGGGTCAGTTCTGCAGCTCCAGCACTGAGCAAAGCTCTCAGCTCATGTGGCTCCAAGGCAAGGGAATTCCAAAAGACCAGTCAACCAAAGTCCCAGTGAAGTGGTGGCTGGGCAAGCTTGGCGGGTACCGGCACTGCCATGGAAACCATTTGCTGGCTCTATCCAAGGCTCCTCCTTGCATTGAAGGAGGTGGATGCTGATGAAGATGAAGCCATCTCCTCTGCTTCCCACAGCTCCCATTACTTTGCCCATGTTTTGCAGGTAGAGGACAGGGACGGCACGCTCTCCAGGGCAAGGGCTGTTTCTCTACTCACTCATCCAGCGTGCCAAGCGAGTGCTTTTCAGTTCTGTAGAACAACCACTACCTTTCCCGTTTCTTCTTATTCTTGGCACAAAGAATTTTGAATCGCCTCCAACTGAGGTTAAAACCATTTAAGAGTCTGTTTGCACAGTGCCTTTTTTCCAAGTGACCTCTGGTTGTAACACACTTCCCCCAGCACACACAAAAATACCCAGACGGCTCATAGCTTCGAACTGTCCTCATATGCCTATGAACAACCTCTACAGTAAGATTGTTTCTCACCTTTGTATTTTACTTATTGCTTGGTTTTCAAATTTCAACTTCATGTTTGAAGTAATGCCACACGTCCTGTCTTGGGTGAGGGAGAAACTAAGATGTAGAAAGAGTGCAGTCATTCACATCACCTTGTTTCCGAGGCAGAGGACCAAAATACTGCTTGCAAAACACCAGCCTTTTGATGCTACAAGATTAGGCTCTCAATTAAACTCTGTTAATTTTACCCATGGGAGTTTGTTAGTACAAGCTGAAGGAACTCCCAAGGGCTCACTCAAATCCTCTGCACTAAGCCTCGTCGTTTCTGCAGCCACAGGAAAGGGGGAAATGCTTCTATCAAAGCACCAGAACCCAAATTCTGCAGACACATCTGCCACAAACTTTCCATTCATTGTTAGTCCCAAGGAACAACATGGATTCATTCACTGAAGTTTCCTACACACACAACCCTGTCTGCAGAAGCGGGTGCTCGAGCGGCGGCTCATGATGTACAGACTGCTCCAAGAAGGGGACTCTGCTTTTCCTGGATCCTGGCATCTCCCAAAAAAGAGAGCTTTCAGATTTAATTAAATTTTACTATTTTATTTGTGAAAAAACTACAAGCAGAATTCATAAATAGACATTTCTATTTAAAGCAGGAAAATGATAAAGTGGCTTCTAATAACAGTCGTGCACATGCCAGTAACAGGAATATATTAACATCTTTTATTTGCTAGACAAAGAGCAGTGTCCAATATAAATTTCCCAAAAACATTTAAGACCTGTGAATTTCTGACCAGTTCACAAAACCACCATTGACACTTTAGCATGAAGAGTAAAACAAACCTAACAGGACTGTCAGCTCTAAAGACTTTACAGAGCGGAAAAACTTCCCAAAGCGTTATACAAGCTGTCTTTCTGGGCAAATGAAAAATATAGCTCGTATAATACATTAACATAAAAATCCACAAGATAAGATTATGTTTTGACATACTTAAACAAGCATTCTATATTTGTCTCCAACAAACAAAGCTAAGGAAATAATGTAACCATCTTTACACAGTAAATTAAGGTTACAAGTCATACACAAGAACAGAACTGCTTGCGCATTAAAAACTGTTCAGCTCCATTGTCATACTCTAAATGTTGGCTCTTAAAACCGTTCGGTTACATACAAGCAAAGGTTATTATATAGTCAGCAATTAATAAATTTTCAATAATTTAAGTTTATGGTAGAGCTTAAAAAAGTAGACTGAGAATGATCTTGGTAAGGCAGGTGAAAACATCTCAGTGGAAATAAACTCACAGAAGCTGCTGCCAATTGTTTTGATCTGTCCAATTTGAAACAAGCAAAGTGTTCCAATTAAAATAAATAGCCTGGTGGTGTAAAACGCTGTCATTTTCCCTTTGCAGAACAACATCAAACTGAGCAAGTCAGGCAAGCTGTGTTGGTGTCTGTGTGTGTGTCTGTGTAAGAGTTGAAACTTTGCAAACGTTAACACTGTGCTTTACTTACCTGCTTTCTGTGCCACTGAACACCACGAATCTGGTCCTTCCCCTACGTTAGTGTTTCGGTTGGTTTGGTTCTCAAGCGTGTTCCCCAGCAACAGTGGGATAACCTAGAGGGAATCTCACCCATGGACACGTGCCGTCGGGATGCTAACTTCAGAAATCAAGTGTAAAAGCAAACACTATCTGTCAAATCCACAACACAACAGCTACGGATGAGGTTGGGGAGGTTCAATGCTTAGCTAGCAATTTCTACTGAATGCAGAATTACAGGTCACTTGTTCCAAAGACATTTTCCCACTTATTTATAATAAGCTACTTTATCAAGGAGGCACACCCAAAGAGACAGATGTTACTGACTTTACCAATAGCCACGAGTAGCTGGTTACGGCGTTAAAGCTTTTTCAACTGATCTACAGGTCCATTTTCATTTGAGAAAGAAGCCATTTCCTGGTACACACAATGCTTTATTTTGGTTTTGCACAAAATCCCAGATTCAGTGAAGAAGGTGAGCCCGTGGTTTGACTTGAAGCACCAGAATTAGCCCGCCTGAAGCCAGAGGGACTCACCACTGGCTCACACTTCACTGGATCACGGCCGAGATGCATGCAAGCCTAATCAATAATGGATCATTAATAAAGCAGTGCAAAATATACAAGTTCGGGGCATCTTCAAAAATTCTCTCTTAAAAAATTATTCCAATACATTTCAGTAAAATAAATAAATATGGCTGACCAGTTTACCCTCCCTGAGACCCTTAAAGGAATAGTAAAAACTGGAAAAGGAATGTCTTTGCAATATCCCACTAATGTTAAATTGTGGATTGAGAAAGTCATAGTATTTAAAACTATGTATAATAAATGGTCTTGATGCTCATAGGAAGCATCTGGTTTCCTTTGGTTCTTTTAATATTTTAAAAATGTTTAAAAAGGTAAAGACAGCCTATACTGTGAATATAAGCAAAATTAGGTCAGGGTGCCCATGTTAACATGTTCGGAGTAAAACCACTGCTGCAAAGGCATTGCCGCTGCATACACCTTGGAGCAGGGGTTGTAACAGATCCCTACTAAGACATTTCTGTTGTCAGCATGAAAGGAACCTATGTCTGCTACTCAAAACCACACAGATTTGAAAAGAAATCTTAAATCAGTTGCCTCCACAAAGAGAAATTACTCTTGCTAAGCAAATAATTCACAATATAACAACCTGGCACAAAGTTGTCGAAATGTGGCCCTCTTTCATCATGCCCATAAGTTATGCATTTGATGTCAAATAAAGCCATAGCCTTTGCACCTGAAATTACTGCAAAGCACCCTGGGGCCACTAAATAAAGATGAAAAGCTGAAAAGGTTTTGGATTTGTTGCTTTGTTTCACCTCTTCAGCCTAGTGTTTTAGCAGGATAATGCATGGAAGGTAAACTGCAAAGCAACATTAACAGGCCAAGAAAAGAAACTACAGTCTAGATAGCTTTAGAGCGAGAATGAAGGAGATGCTGGTAATGAGCACGAGCCACACGTGTCACTCACTTGCCAGCATGGAAGTTTTTCCCTCATTTTGCTCCCATCACAGGAGACTAAGAAGTGTCCAAACACTGACAAGCCCAGCATCATCACTGGAGGATGATTTTGTTCAGAAACCACTCTTGGAAAACAGATGGATTTTAAGGAGAAGAGCCACCCCAACAGCACAGATGGGACAGATGAGGACTGACCCACATGCCGCAGGCTGGAATAAGCACCAGCTTGTTCCCTCAACCTGCAATCACTCCGAGCCCTAAGGCTCCCTGCTGCCTTCCAACCCAAAGCAAACCTCTCCAGTTCTAAAGTTACCTTGGACACTGATGCAGGTGGACCAAATTCATTAAATCTAAGAACACCAAGTATCTGTGGGATTGGCTATGCACAAGATTGATGCTCACATTACTATAACAATGACTCTGTGCCATGCCAACACCAGCCTGGTTGTGAACGCTTATGCTCCAGCCAGACATGAATGCACATTACCAATCCGAGTTACCCTCGTGGAAGTAGAAGCTACCTGGAGTAATCATTTCTCCTTTCAGATCCCAAGCTACAAAAATCAAAACCGTGTGTCCAGTATGTTTTAGCCATCGCTTAGGGAAGAAAACGGGGAAGGAACAATAGAGAGAATGGGTCCCATCCAGATTCAAACCTTCAGGAGCACTTTTCACCTAGGACCAGCTCCATTTCAATTTCAGTACTTTCACAGAAGGGGACTGTCCCAGATCTTGAACTGTTCAAAAATGGATTTTTTTTCACTTCACAGTGTTTCAAGCACCAGCGTTTCCATGTATTGGTTTCAAATAACCCTTTATATATATTTATTTATATATATATTTATATATAATTTATATCAAAACTGATAGTACACAGTATAACTGGAAGAAGAACTGAACTTAAAAAGGATATGTTGAAAGAGGATGGAGTTTGTGAATGCAATAAATAAAGCCCCCTTCCCTCTCCACCCGCTCCCTACCCCAAAACAAAAACTTGTAATGTTCATGGAAAATTGTGCACAGCAGATATTATAAAAAAGTAGATTCAGGAGCACATCCAATTATAAATGATTGTTAGGAAAATCATATAAAACAATGGAATACATAAAAGTGTCAAGAGTAATCGTCAGGGTGAGAAATTCCTTGGTGGCCAGATGCCCACGGCAAGCAGAAGTTATCCTGGTTGCATCAGTAAGAGGTCGATGTCCAAGTGTGTGTGCTCAAGCACAGAAGAGGCTCTCCAGGATTTGAACAGCATGGGCAGGTGGAGCGTTTGAATTTCATACCCTGATTCATAGTTTCCACAACTGCATGTGCAATTTTCAGAAAGATTCGTCGTTGACTGCTGACATGTCCCCCTTTGGCGTGGAGGAACGGGACGAGCCCTTGTCTGTGCTCTCAGAGCCCGAGCTGCTCTGATTCTGTTGTTCTGATCCTGCACTGGAGGTCACTGTAGAAGACGATGTGGAAGAAGAGCGAGTCTTTTCTTTAAAGTCTGTGATAATTACTGTGACATTTCCCACTGTGACTGCCAGCTGCTGTGCAGTACTTCTGTCCACATTTTTCAGTCTGGGTCTAAAAGAAATAAGAAAACATTTATAAAACGGATAAACGTGAGAAGGGAAAAGTTTATTAGAAAAAGGATTTGACAACAAACTCCATGTGACTCATCCTACACTGGCCTGCACAGATGGCAGTAACTGGGAGAGCCTAGGCAGCAGCGGATGCTGCAGAGCAGAAGATGAAGGCCTGACCTGCTTCCCTGTGACAGCCTAGGCCACAAGGGCTCCAGCAGCGTGTTCAGCTCCAGAGAAAAGACCTGTCTTGCAAACGGTGTCTGCTGTGGACTTATTCCTAATCCAACTCTGCCAGAAAGGAGGACATGACAGCAGAGCCAAGTGGACAGGAGCCAGGCAGACCAAAGGGATCTTCTCCCCAAGGGGCGGACAAAAGCAGATGAAAATCTAAATTCACCATCTCATCATGCGCCCTGATGTTATGAGACAAGGCTGTGACTTTGCAATACAAAACCACATGAAAGCATTTGATCACGGTTCTTTCATCCCCATATTGGAACTCTGCAGCTGCAAACAACACAGGCACTGGGACAACTTGGCCTGTCTTTCAACTGCTTTGAGCTTATACAAATCAGATGCCCAATCAGCCTATGTATAAAATTGCTCTAAATGTTCCCTCTGGAACTGAGGCTATTGTAAATAAAATCCAGAATGTACAACAGTGTTTCTTGCAGCTAGCATTTTTGGTTAGAGGAAAGGATGGGGGATCAAAGCCACCAGAACACATCACACTGGTATTTATTACTCAAGATTATCTCAGTAATTTGCATGCTGTGCTATCATTCAATTAGTAATGCAGCTAGTAAGGGTCTAGACTCTAGGAACCTGGCATTCATGCACATTTTAGAAGCTGGTCCAAAGCTTTAATACAACCAATCTCAGACACTCCTCCAGCTACCAGAGAATTCCAAGTCAGCTGCAGCAACTGCTGCAATTTACAGCTTTTGCTCCTAATTAAAGGTCAGGTTGAAGCAGTGGAATATTCCCAATAGGGAAATTAAAACAGAGTCTTTATACATCACTTAAAAGTAGCTTGCCGAGAACTTCCTTATTCCAAGGGATGTAGGGAAGGTTAGTTTACTTTGGGCTCAAGCTCCAGCTTTTAAACCCATCTACCTTTCCTCCTCCCGGTCTGCAGCACATTAAGCTAGTACAGTCAAAGCAAAAAAAAAGAGGAAATTAGGCAAACTCGGTATTTGCCATGCACCCTCAACAGTCTGCAGGGCTAAGTTAACAAGCAGAAAGTCCTTAAGTAGTCATTAGCCAAGTGGTATTTTAGAATTAGACAGAATAAAGTATTAAGAATGGATGCGCAGCTTCAAAAATAGAACAACTGCATTTCTGCAAACTTCTTTACCAAAAATGCCATTACTGCACCACAAACAGTATTTCCATACCTAGCTTAGGAGGCTGGCTCAATTTTTAACAAGTACTACAGGAAAAGCCTTTGTAATAGACAGAAAATACAATTCAAATAATCACTGCACTGGTGTAACTGTCAGTAAAACCTACTTGAAACAGCCCCTTGGTTCAGTGACCGGACTTTTTGAACCCACAGCTGAGCTTAGTGAATTCCCGCAGCAGTGAGACACACACCCCCACATGTATGCGTCGTACATACGCACTTGCAAGCGCTGGCAAACTCAACATGTAACCACAGGCTAGATTGAAATGATGTCACCTTGTTTGTGGGTAGCAAGAAAGGCCAGAGAGATCAGCATGTTTTGGGGTTTCCGTCAGCTTTCAGATAGCATCTCTGCAGAAGCAGGCTGCCCCAAAAGCATCGGTAGCAAAAACAGCAGCAAGCATTCCCGGAAGCATAGTACGCATACGTATTTTCCTCCCTAAGCCCCAAGTTCCTCTAGGAAACCCAGTTCTTCCTGTAATTTGCCTGGGTCATTTGTTTTCTCTTGTACTCAGAAACAGTCAAAAAAATGCTGGCCCAGATACTGGAACAGACCTTTCTTCCTCCACCTTTCTACAGGGCTGAACAGGCACATGAACTCCTGCTACTGCTTGTCAAAAGCCAGTGCTGATAGCAGCATTCAGGTGACAAAAAAAGGAAGAATAAAAGGAGTTCATATGGCCTAAGCTGCATTCTGCCCAGAAAAGCTCCTGCTACAAGCAGCCTTTGAGATAAGCCATTCACCAAGCACATGAATGAAACTGCCCATGCACCTTTAAAAGCCAAGACAAAGCAGCATGAAAGGACTGGGTGGAAGCAGAGCTGAGATGCAGGATATCTCTACAGTCCTGCTCATGAACGTCACTTTTAGAACTGAGCTCCCCAGCCATTGCTGCAGCCAGTTTTAGGGGTCTCCCCTGTGCAAAGAGCTGATGAAGCACAGATGGAAACCTACAGTCTCTTCAGCACATGCATACCATTTTTGTTTCCTATAGAAGGCAAAGAGATGGGCCTGTTCACATTATTCTGCAATATTAAACACCCTGATGTTTACAGTTAAAAGGGTTTATAGCCAAACAAGAAAGGTGTTTCAAAATCATGAATGTGAAAGTGCACAGAAAGTCACAGAACAGTCCAAGATATTTTGTCAGAAACAATCCAATCTGAGGGCAGTGGACTGCAAGAAAGGTTCCACTAAACTGAACACTTAAAAAGACTGTTTAAGAACAGAAGGAGATGATGTATCCCTTAAAAACATCCATCTAGACCTGATATTATTAACGATTAATTAGGTATGACAGAAGCTTGCTACAAAGCATGGGCTAAAAGACAGCAGTAGACAGGGTGACTCCTTCAAGGAGTAGAAACAATTATTTCTTGTAACCTATCAATTTAATATTATGTCATCAGTCAAATGCATCAAGTCTCCTACATCTTAAGTCTGAAAATAAGTACCACTCCAGAAAGAACAGGGAAAAATAAATCACTAAAATAAAGCTGTATTTCTCTAATCAAATGAGGAATGGACACTTTGATCTTTGGGGGCTGTGGAAGAGTTAACAGCAGTCCCTGCAAACAGCTTAGTCTTGTAGCAGAGCAAATCTCACGCTGCCCTCACTATGTTCAAGTCAGATACTGTGTAAAGGATATTCACTCTTATTAAAGGTTTTCAAGCTATTATTTAAAAACTTCCAAGACAACAGTTTTCTGCAGTCATGTCTTGCCAACCTTAATGCTAACAGCAGCATGAACCATATTTCCCATGTGTTTTACAACTGTTTGCAGCTAATACTGCTTCAGTTCATGTGGCTTCACTGTAAAATACTTATTACAGCATGTTTTAAAAAGAGATGCAATTCTTCTATAGCCCACATAGGCAGAGTGCCCTGTTGAATTCTGCCTCTTACAGCGCTCCAAGTTCAATAATACAAAAAAAACTGCTCTTTGATGCTGAATTTTTAAGAAATAAAGCACAAGGAGCCACTTAAAGAAAACAAGCATGGAGTACTGGTACAGGAAAGACTAGGAAGAAACCCTTCTCCACAGACGACTACTCATTTGAAACCTAGATAAACACAAAACCAACCATTCATGCTTTTTGTCTGTACCAAGATTCTAGCAAAGCTGTTCATGCAGGTTTTTAATCCAGCATACTTGGAAAATTAACAATTACAGTTACTTAATTACAGATAAAGAAGTAAAAAAAGTTACTTTTGTTACTGCTATCAAGTGATAAGAACTTGTTACAGACCATTAGTTACATTACTGCCCAACTGACAATATGATTACTGTAGCAGAGAAATAAAAACTGAGTGGACAACAAAGTATTTCCAATGTCTGAATCTGTCCTCACCAGCAGAGTGCCTGAGTACCAGTACACTGAGAAGGCTCATAGCCACTGATGGTCTTGCCACACCAAACTAATGCCCTGTGGGTTAGATGGCACTCTGGTACTCCCCAAAAAAAAAAAACAAACAAAACCCACAGTGTTTGTTATTTAACACAGCTGCCAAATACCAAGAGTTCAACTACAGTATAAAGTTACCTTGAAGTGTGATTTGAGTCACTGGTCTTTGTTGTAGTATTCCCAGACTGTATGCTGTTCGCTTCGCTAGGAGGATCTTTCACAATGTCTGACTTTGGTCTGTAAAATTGGAAGGAAGGAAGAGAGTATGATGTTAGTTGTACTACATGATTAATCAATGCACAATGCTACTGAAACTACACCATGTTTAATAGCGTATCCTTCAAACTTACTTAGTCTTCTTGTTAGCGTTCTTCTTTGTAACACTTGGACTAATTTCCTTCTCTTTGTCAGGTTTTTCTTTGTCTTGTTTTTCCACTTTCTCTTTCTTCTCCTTCTTAGGTGGTGGTGGGGTTGCATATTGCTGGGCAACTTGTTGTGCCACCAACTGAGAGTTTATTCTAGGTTTTCTATAATGACAATAGAAAGGAGAGACCTATAGTCAGTTTTACACAATAAAAATTACTTCACCAAGAGCAATATTATTTATTTCAGCAACCAGGGAAGAACACTCAAAGAACCAAATGGATCTGCTTATTTAATGTGAAACACTACTGCTGCTACCAAACACAATACAGATTTTAAAATCAAGAAATACTCCAAATTGCCGTTTCAACAGTTTTTACCCTTATTAAACATTCTTAAGTGTAATGATCCCTTTCTTCCATCCCTGTCATGAAATCGCAGTCAACTGTGGGGAGACAACAGCCAAAAAGTACCTCTCAAGAAGTTTGCCAGCTGCATGCTGTGCATACACTTCAAGAAGAGAACAGAGTGATAGAAGTAAGTTTCCCAACAAACATCAGTCTCCTTCATATTTTCAATTTAATTTTTCAAATGAGCTTCTTTGTTCCCCAAAGCAGCAAACTTTGCACAAATAACAAAGAGCAAAAGAAGGTAACTGAGAGGACTTTGTCCCAAGGACCATGACTGAAGCTCCCTGACAGGAGGACAGAAGACAAGTGGGCATTCATGGTTCCACAGGGCAACAGCTGTGCCAGGCTCCGACACACCATCTTTACACTATTGTCTGCAGTCCCCAATGGTGTTCGGACAAAATACACAGGCAAAATGTTTTTGAAAGACTATTTTAATTTCAAATTATAATTTGCACAAAAAAAAGGTAGCCTTGCAAATAACGAATAGCTTGGTTATTGGTCCTCATATGTCTTGCAGAAATTGGTACCTTCGTCCCTCCTGCTTTCCTCATCCAAACTCTTAACATCCTCTCAGCATAACAACATAACCTCTCCCTCTTGGCCTGGCATATCACAAAGCCATTTCTACTTCGAGCACTCGGACTACTTGCAATCGATTCAATCTCTTTAACATGCCAGAAAGATCTATGTTCCCTGTGTCCACACAGCTTGCACAGGGTAAGAACACCAGGTTATTGACTCCATTAGTCGTCCATTATGAACTGAATACTAATTGCAACAGTTGTTTAAGCATATCCATAGCAGTTATCTTGGTCATAAATACGATTCAAATATTCTACATCAACCTACAACAGACTGCCAAGGAAAACAGTAAGCAAGTATCATTAAGTCACAACTGGCACACAGAAACCCAAGGGCTTCTGCTGCAGAGCTCTGTACCTGCATCCAGTTTTTACTACAAACGTCCAGAGAGACTTTAATAAGCTACTTAGTGAATTCATGTGATAAAGAAAAAAGCACGAAGGACTAATTGCTCATATCTGCATTCAGAGATGATACAGACAATGGAACACCCAGAGAAGTTCTACTCCCTGTCATGGGAAAATCCAAGTATCTAATAAACCTCTCAACACTGTTTTTTTGTATAATGGTAAGAAGGTGCTCTTACTGAAGCCAGATATACCCAAATACTTAATTTCATTTCACAATCAACTTATTATAAAATATGCAACAGGTTGTATCAGGCCTGTGACCTGTCTCAATACCATTGGCACTTGATTTTTCACCTGACACAGAAACTATACTCATTTTATGCTACAAGCTGCATTCATTTCTGAGCAAACAAAGGTTATCTGATATTCAGCCTTAAGTAACTATGATGCTGAAACATTCTGCAGATAATATCAAGCAGTTACCTGTTCCACAGAACAGAGAAGATATTTAGCATCCTTGCATTTGAAGTCCCATATATAGCAATTTCTGTCTGTAAGACTGAGAATAAACACGTCAGAAGAAGTGTTTTGGTTACATGGGAAGGACTTTCAGATTGATGCAACCACACTAAAAGCTGACAACAGTAGCTTGTGTCAAGCAACCTGCTAACCACCTACTCAAAAAAGAAAAGGAAAAAGAAGAGATAAAGTATCGAGAAACCTTCAAAGAGAGGGCAAATACCATCTCCCTGCGTGATTATACATGATTAACCTCACTGCTTGAAGCTGCCACTTCTGCTCAGACTTAGTTATTTGCTGTTTACACAGCCAACTATGCCAGAAACCCGAGCCATTCATGGGAAATCCCACTTCAAGAATTTGAGAGCACCTTCAAAGTTTTTCTACTTTGCACAACTGACGTGCCTGTTTGTGACGTTATTCCTAAGGCTTACATCAATCTCTGCAGTGACAGAGCCACCGCTCCCGTTGCGGGAGTGCTGCTCTGCCTGAGTGAAGATACAGATTTTAAAATGGAAACTTCAACTAAAATAAACAAGCAAAAAATAATACGTAAATAAATCGCACTGCATTTCCCCTGAGAAGGCTGGAATCCAAAAAAAGACCAGCCCTGAAGTGCTCCTGCAGACACTCTGCCCCATCCTCTTCTGCTCCTTATCTGTGACAGCACAGTACACTTATTAAGTTTTATCACGTTCTGGCCAGCCACTGACATAACTAGCACAACTTCTCCAAACCCCATTATTTGCATACTCCTGCTTACATGCCAGGATGGCTCCCTGGTAAGGGCAAACCCCAAACTGAAAGAGAAGAGAGCAGGCAGCAGCATATGCAGACAAGGGACTTGCAGGAAGGGGGACCAGGCCTGCTGATAGGGTTTCACCTGAAACACCAAAGAAAGAAGCAGAAAGCTGCTGAGACTCCTGTCAACACCAAGCATGTTTCAACATCTACTAGAACAGATTTATTTATTTATTTAAATTAATGCAAATAACCCACTCCTTTTCCAGTTCCTAATTTGGCCATTTCACACACTAACAGCAAGGTTAGGAAGGTTAAAAAACAGGTAGGTTAAGCAACTAGGAGCAAAAATATCCTTCAAATAAGGCACATGCTGCCACTACAGCCAGAATACACTGGTTACAAACCCTTGTCAAAAAAAGCCAAGCAAAGCAAGTAGAGCAGCACATTTTTAACCACAGCAAACTCTAACCATAGTGACCATAATCAAGTAGCTGCAATATACAAAACTTGCTGCTCCAAGTTTCAGTGCCTACCAAAAAAACACTTCAAGGGCAAGCTCTGCTCTAACCCAATACTCCTAGTGAAGACCACAGAATTACAGTATGGTTTGGGTTGAAGGGACCTTACAGATCATCCAGCTCCAACCCCCTGCCATGGGCAGAGACACCCTCCACTAGAGCAGGTTGCTCCAAGCCCCGTCCAACCTGGCCTTGAACAGCCTTGAACACTGCCAGGGATGGGGCAGCCACAGCTTCTCTGGGCAGCCTGTGCCAGTGCCTCAGCATGCTCACAGGGAAGAGCTTCCTAATATCTAACCTCAATCTCCCCTCTCAGTTTAAAGCCATTCCCCACTTTTCCTATCACTATGTGCTCCTGCAGATCATTCTTCCAGACACCATTCCTACCTCTACAGTAATCTGTACCCTATCCTAATCACGCTGTCAAAGCAGTGATTCAGAGAAAACTCCAGGAACAAACTCACCAACAAAGTTTTTAAGTTGACAAGCAGGTATTCTTTATTGCAGCGCTGGGAAACACAGGGGACAGCTCCTCCTAAGGTGCACCACCATACTGCCACACAGGCCATACTTATACCTGGGCATGCATACGTATTCATAAGGCTACTCATGAATTACATCATTTTCCACAAAGTTTCCCTCATACATACAAAAATGCATGGTGGTCTTTGAGAGTCATATACTTCTTCCAACAATCTTCATAACGGCTGGAAGTCTTTGAAGCACCAGCTTAATTAACATTACAGACATAGCAATCATCCTGTCCTCCTTACCAGTTAGCTTAACTGCTACCATCCTGGACACCTGCTAGTCCAGGATACTCCCCAGTAGATGCCCTCACCAGGTCAATGGGCTCATTAATATAGCAATCATCCTGTCCCTCCACCCATCAGCCAGTTTAACTGTGCCCATCCTGGACATCTGCTAGACCCAGACATTCTCCATCCCCAGGTCCTGTTTTTCTACTGGTTTCCCCACACTTTTCCTACTAAGGACCCAAAACCATGTCAGCAACCTTCAAATACCCCCATTACAAAGCCATTAGACTTAAATGTTACTTAGAGCTGATCACATTTTGTGCTTCTGTGCCTCCCCCTTTCAGCAGCCATCCTCTCCTCCTGAGTGTTGTGAGCTCTGCTCAGCTGCAGCAGCAGGCAGTCTGTATTGCCTTTTAGAAATAAAGAAAAAAGCAGGATCACTGGTACTCTGCAGCGGATACTAGTCATTTTCCCCTGCAGAATCTGAACGCGGAAGAAGAAATAAACAAGTGGGAGAAATTTGCCTCATTCTCAGTTGGGTTACAACGATTCAACATGCTCTGGCTTCTACTGCAGAATTAGGAGTCAAAAACTGAAGAGAAAGTTAAAAGCATGCCTATATTTTTATTGTAAGAACAAACAGCCACAGAAACAAGTATTAGCAATGTTCTATCCCTAGATAGGCTGATCAGCTTGATTTCTGTGACATTAAATGGTTCATACAAAGAAGGTATTTAAGTGAGAAAAATCAGACCCCAACTCAGCCTCTTCTAAACTTTCTAACCAGCATTTGCACTGAAGAAGTATACTGTCATTTAGTAGAAGGTTTAAAGTATGAACATCACACAAAAAACCACAGCTAACAAGTCTCAACTTCCAACTCTGAAGAGTTGCAATACTTGATATTACGCTTGGTTCTTGTATTCCTAAACAGACCCCAAATGCTTGAGCAAGTACCTGAAACAAGTAAATTAAGATAAAGTTGTGTTTTGCTTGGACAATTTTCCCCTAATGTAACCAACAGTCTGGGTAAAGACTATTATGACCCAACACTGAGATGACATATACATTATCTTCTTTTTTTCAACCCCTTTAAGGGCAATTAAACTGATTTAAACTGCTTTCAAAGTTACCTTCAGCCAGATAAACCATTTCACATCAGTTAAACATAGCTTACATCACAGAAGCAGGTATCTGCACAACAATTCCCAATCTGTGCAGCAAGGTCGTATTAAGGCACAAAGAGTTGAAATATATTGTCTATTCTGAGCATAGCTTTGGCACCTTGGTATTTACCATCAGCTTATCATAGATGATGCACACAAGTATTCTTTACTGCCTTTTAGTAACAAACCTGCACAGAAACATAGTGTCTGCAAATACTATACCCTCAGACTGTCATATGAAGCAGCAATGGGAGGTTTGGCTCATAGGAAGTGAAATAAATGCAAGCTTTTTCCTGAAGGGCTCACTGCCCACGTTACTATTCTCTTGAAATGAAAATAACAGTAATAATAAATAATTAAAAAACAACCCAACCCCCCCCCCCCCCCCCCCCAAGCAACAACAACAACAAAAACACAACTCTATTTTTAAGGTCCTGGCAAGCATCTCACAGCGGTTTACTACTTGCACATTTTTTTATGTCAAAGCTTTCCTTTAAAGCCTCTTTCGGGACCAATTCCAGAGCACTGCTGCCCAGGAATTCTGCTGCTCAACTCGTAACCACTGCAACTGGGCTTAGGAATAGAGCAGCACAAATCACCACACATGGTAGCTACTCAGACCTGGGTTTCAACAGGGATAGAGGAGGATAAGTTGCACCAAATTTTTATGTGACCCTAATTTCTGTGTATGTTTGGGATTTGCCTGGCCCTGATGCCTTGAGAAAAGGCAAGCCACCCACCTCCTGTGGACACAGTGGAGCAGAGACAGCAGCTGGCTTTATATCCACAGCAACACACAGAGACCCTGAGGAACTCTAGCAATCCCCAGAAATGTGGCTCTAATTACAAATGCTCTTGCTTCCTTACAACTATGTTATCAGAAGAATGAAAGTGGCATCGAGTGGGATTTCAGAGTCAAAAGCTTCATGTAACGTGAAGTACTGAGGATTTGGATAATTTCATGCTGTTCTGGCTTTGATGCAAGCAGTGATACCAGCAGACCTCTGCACGGCTCGCCGTTTCTTTGAGAAGTGTTTTATGCACTGTGCAGTGTGAAGTACATGATCATTTAAATAATCCCAGTCACACAGCAATATATCTTTGCTCAAAGAAGAACAAGAAAACAAGACTAAAGGCATTTTCATGCATGTTTATAAAGTAGTGCCGGATCAGTAATATAATCAGCATACTTCTGAGTGATATGGTAAAGCAAGGTTAGAAACTAACCCATGACCATTAATATTTCCTGAATAGAATTTTACATTTAGAAGACCCAAAGCTTTAGAGATATTAAGCCCCAACCATGACCAGGTGAGCCTCCATTCTTGCATGCATATTTTCCAGATCATTTGTGATGGCCACACAGTCCTTTTTAGCAACAAGGAATGAATAAACTGTCCTTGGTGTACAGCTGCAGAGTAGTATGGAAGCTGTTTGCATTTACCCAAGAAGTTTTCTGTGTAACAGAAGACCATAAAGCAATGCTAAAACAGTAAAAGACAACTAGAAAGATACAAACAGCAAGAAATATGTGACTGAGCAATATCCTGTTGAAAGAATTTTCCTTGAACATGCTAACGCTGTGTTTTTAACTTGAAATACAGATGTTTGAAAATACATAGGTTAATCTAAGGAACATCTACTTCTGGGCTGGCACAGCAATGTGTTTTAGAGGCTCCTGAGGTTAAGTCTGAACATTCTGGAGGAAAAGGTGAAAGTAACAACTTCACACCGGCAAAACAATCACCCACCACAAAACAAAGTACATTCAAGTGTATGGCCACCTCCAGAAAGCCTCTAACAAATTGTTCAACATCCTCCTTGACCATTCAGCCACTGTCTCCTACCTCATCGAAAGAGCCAAGAATAAGCAAAGCAGAGATAAAGAAGCCTCAGCTTTGAGATAACTATTGCTGGCCACAACAACAAACCTTGAGCTGTTCAGATTTCAGAAGAAGAGTTATTTTCAACTTTATGTTTGTCCACCAGAAGTTTTTAGATTTCAGGTCATGGCTCAGTTTGAACACCCTCCACAGTACTTAGGTTTTAATGAGTTCAGAATTACCTGCAGTACTTAATATTTAGTGGTCTCACAAAGCTGCCAGCTCCCTGCTTTTTAGGGTGAGTAACTTTCCCATTCTTAATTTGGTTAAATGAACTGCAAGTTGTCACCTCCATATACACCACACGTTTTGCTGGAAAGTGACTAGTCACTTCCTCTGTGTCTACAGGGTAGCTGAAGCTCTTTGAATGGTGCCTGTAGAAAGAACACTCAATTCTTACGGGAGCATCAGCATTGCTTATTTTTAATTATTAAGAGAGTCCTAGAATTGATCTATGAAACTATTTCAGTACAAGTGCTCAATAGCACAGTGTAAGAAATATTTCAGTAGTTCAACAGTTCTTTTTTAATATACACTGTTTCATATAATCCCATTACAGTCTGAAGTCAGGGCCATAGGATGTTTTTGGAAGCAGTTTGACCAGAATTCTGCCATCCTGAAGCTCAGTAGTCACATAATTCCTCAAAACACACATTTCAATAAAGTACAGGACCAGAAACTGCAAATACAATTTGCAGACACTACCACAAATGCAAATGTGAAAGCAAATCAGGACTATTCACCTCCTATCGAATTAAGTACAAAACATCTTCCAGAGATATTTGGCTAGTTGAGAATTTGTTGGAAAATTTTCAGTGGAGAAGTAGCACTTGCTGCAGTTCTGCAAATGTACAGAACTTGCACTAAACTTTGGTCTGTTTAGTTTTTTTGGAGGTTGGTTTGTCTTGTTGTTTACAGGGAAACTGATAAATCAGTCTGGGCTTTCCAGTTATGAAGTACCAAGCCTGAGAGGCTGACTACAAACCTGGGTATTTTCCATCTAGTATCACAGGCTGTGCTTACAATACTGCCCTATGGCTTTGTTCTTCACTACAACACAAGCCTATGAAGACAATTCAAAAAGAGATGTCCAACATTGTATGGTGCACATTTTGGACTAAGGTTTATTCTAATATGCCTCTGCGGTGGGTTCATGATACCAAGCAGCGTAAGACTTTGCAGCAACCAGAAGATCTGGCACACTCTGGAGAAGGAATAGCCATCCTTACAAGGGCAAACAGCACTTCTCAAGAGCAACAACCCTTCCCTTTTGCAGCTATTTTATTTGAAATCACAAGATGGGAAAAAGAAGAGTTAAGCACCAGGCCACCTCTGATAAGAGCGTGGATGGAAGATAGAGGTGATGGCAAATGATGATGCTGGGTATCAGTTACTGGAAGAGAGCTTGAGCTTTACTTAACCACTGATACCATAAAATTTAACTTAATGTCTGCAGGAAGCAAAACAAAAGTCATGCAGAAGTTTTGGAAGATATACTGCTCTGTTTCTCCTTTTAGAGTAAGAGCCTGGCTGGAAGCTCACACAGCACTAGCAGTCTTGCTCCTCTTCTCATCTGTAGCACCTACCTAAGCTGCAACAGGAGATAATTTCATATCTCATTGGCAGCAGCTAACGAATGCCAACGAAAGCCCCAAGGGTGCCCAGCAGATGCTCACTCTGCAGCTGCTTTCTCTGCCTAGTCTAAATCCCTGGAAGAGACCTGCTCCAATGATGGCAACTGCTCCCTGACAGTCTCTACTCCATACCTGGAGCTGCAGGAGATTACTGTGCCTGTCTGTGCTTGCTGTGTGATGTTGACCTGCACAGCTGCCCATCAGAAGGTGGTACAAGAGCTTGTGGGTATGTATACAGTATCTAAATAAATGTAAAATTATTGGAGGTTTGGCAAAGCACCACATTTACTATATTTTAAATCACATTTTGTCTTTGTTGATAGGGACACAGAACCACCCAAATAGTCACGATTTCATTACATTTACAAACATTGTAAAACTACTTCTGATTCATGAGCATATACAAAATCTAAGGCAAAACTACATGGCAGAATGGCAGTTTTTCAGATGCTTTCTTGTTCCAGTATTTCACATGAAAAGTAATTTTCTATTAAGTTTTTTTTAATGGCCCATTTAAAAAAATAAACAGAAATTATGAAAAAAGAGCACAATACATTTCTCCTGTTTAAGACAAAATTTGCCATATGTAACAGAATAAATGGCATCAATTCCCAACTGCAACATCACCCTAAATTCCAGTGGAACCATACTTTACAACTCCTCTTCTTGCACTCTGCCTAAGCATTTGCTTACCACAAGTAGCAGTTAGGCCCACAGCAAAGCATTCAGCAAAAAGCACTGCTTCCTGCTCATTTACTGTGTTTGTTGGGAAGAAGTTCTACAGCAGGAGAAAAACTGTGCTACTCAATACAAAATCCACAACAAAGTGTTTATGAAATGGGGATGCAACCATAAATGTAAATAAAAAGATGGCCTTGAGATTACCAAGGAATTTTTCTTAAGTGTGCAAATTTTTCTGGTCTAAATAATTTTAGTCACATGTCGCAAGTGCTGCACAAGCTTCATTTCTATAAACTTACTGCAACCGCTCTCATCATGCTATTGACCCATTCAATGACTCATTCTGAGCTTCAGTTCAATCCATCACTGAAAATTCAAACCAGTGTTTCAGCAGGTTGAAAACATGCTGTGCAGCTGCTTCTGGTGTTTTCATTTACAGACACACCTTACTGTGAAACACCGAAGGTTCCATGATTTACAAGGACTTACAGAATTGTTATGGAAAATTCACTGATCTCAGCACAAAATCTACTTGCCTGCTACCACCAAAATGATGATAAAACTAAGGCCATTTTACTTGCTTGTCAAAAATAAGCTGCTCTCACTAGCAAAAATTCCAAAACAGTTCATAAAGCTGGCAGCAACCAAGATGTGCATAATATAACAGATTTAAAACAAAATCAATGACTTAACTACTTCTTCCTATTTGACTGTTTACTAAGCTATGTATAATCCTGAGGAAAGAAAAGAGGCTCAAAACTTCCTGTTGAGTAAGAAGGTGCAGTTGGCAGCATGAGGGTATAAATGAGCCTGATGGAAATTTAACACGTCGAAACCCCAAAGCAACTGCTCATGGTTATTGTCTTATAAAGTAAAACAACAAACATCTGAAGAAAAGTTTTAGAGGCTGCAACTGAAGCTAAAAACTAAGAATACCAGATCTGATGTTAAACAAGTGCTTTATTGCTGCTGCTACTTATATACCTTTCCATTTCAGACACTGAAATCTTGAGTAGTAACAGAAATTGTCATATATATATACATATACATATATATATAATCCTTTAATCCAGCTTGATGAGTCCCATTCGGATGCCTTTGTCTCCAAGTTCTAGGACACTTCAGTTTCACACTTCAAAAATCACAGGAGACACCAAATTCGGAAAATGAGCAATAAAAAGAAGAAATGCTGAGAAAAAGAGCTACCTACTGAAAAAGTCGGTTAAATGCTGAAATTAATCACTTCTCCAAAAGCCTGCACTAAAACAAAAATAAAATACATTTCCAAAAGCATCCTTCTTAAAAACATGCATACTCTTCTCTTGTAGCAGGAGGACTTAAAAAAGCATTTGTTAACATGAATAAGCATCTCCAAATTTGAGTATGTATCAATGTTTAACACCTAATTATGTGGCATGGCACATATAGCACCATTGCTACAGAAGCCTGTCTGGTATTAAGAGGGAATTTAATATGGTCTGATGTCTGCAAAACAAAAACAATAACATTTAATTCAATCTGTTGTACAGCTACAGCTGAATGGGATTTTAAGATCTTGAAGCTGCATACCAATATCACTGGTCCAGACTTTGTGTTTTGACAACACGTTTCCAACATCCATAACTTGCTAGCAAATGGAAGGTAAACTTTAACTTTGAAGCAAGATGAACTTCTATAAACTTGCACATTTAGGCTCCAATTTTTAAGTCAGCTTTGACACACAGTTCAAGA
This sequence comes from Forpus xanthops, assembly GCA_032466535.1. Taxonomy (NCBI): domain Eukaryota; kingdom Metazoa; phylum Chordata; class Aves; order Psittaciformes; family Psittacidae; genus Forpus; species Forpus xanthops. The sequence continues at coordinate 51,295 of JASSUY010051772.1, read as the reverse complement.
GTCACTGTTTTGCCATTGCTGTCACCTTCTCAAATACTGTTACGAACTCGGAACTTACAGGACTGAAACAGCCTACAAACCTTCAAGCAACAGTCACTAGCAAGAACTACATCACAGGGTTTCCAGTCACTACAGCATAATGCTTAAACTTACATACAACTTACCCTTTGAGAAGGGCAGATAACCTAAACACCTGACTTATGTATAGAGAGGCGTAAGAGCTTCGCTTAAAAAAGATAACCTAAAAAACTTTTACTGATGAACTCTTGCAGAGTCCTCTGACAATGCAGGGGTGGGCTGATTTATCAGAGTAAAATTTCACTGAGTTTGCATGGCACTGGAACACAGTACACTTCTCTATCATGTAACAACCAGCTTAAATTCACATAGAAGCAAAATGAGAAACTACCGTTTCTACAACAGATGCTGAATAGACTCAGTAGGCTCTAAATCTCTAGGGATGCCATTAATAATAAAAGTAATTAAAAAAAATAGTAAGGTGGCAAATTGAGCAAGGCAGTAATTTCAATTCAGCTACATAAGACACTGCAGGCTCTACCTAAATGAGACACACTGAGTTTTCTCAGCAAGCAAAACCTCCTTTTTATTAAAAAAGAGAGACATCAATGATAGGATTTCCTTTCATATGAAACAACATTTCAAGAGTCCTTGAACAACCCGGAGTGTAGCTTTGCCAACAAAGCTCCAGCCTGCAGCAGCTCTGTAACTTAAGAGCAACATCAGAGCCGCTGCAGCGTGGATGGGACACTACTAAAGCAGCAGCACAAGGAACTGGTACCCACTGGTACTGAGAAGAAGCACCCTACCTACTCCTTCATATGCTGTTCCCAACACAATCTAATGTGAAATACTCACCATCAATGCTTTAAGAGGAAACTTAACTGCCCAATAAAGCAGTCTGCTTTTCTAAACACAGCAAGAAATAAAAGACACTCTGAAGGATGATGAGGCAAGGCAGATATGCCTTCTCAGAGGCCATCATGGACTCAGAAGAGCTCTTTTTTCTCCCCCATTGTGTCCTCTGAACACAATCTGGTAAATGAACTCGGATGCAAAATTCGGGGTGTCCAGCTCCATCTGGCACAATACATGACAATCCAGGCAAGCCAAAGTCAAGCACTGTGCTGTTACCAATAGCTGCTGCTCAAGCATTGTGGGAACAAGAGAGCCCCACAGTACAGAAACTTTTGCTTTCAGCATTATTACTCCTGGGCCTGAGGAACTGACACAGATGGTTTCAAAATTTGCCAGGAAACAATATTACAATACTCAAATGCAGAAACTCTTTCTTCCCCTAACTAGAAAGCCTTAGAAGAAACCTATTTAGTAAATGCTTAGTTCCCTACTTGGAGTGCAATGTGTGCCTAGCACACTATAGGATAGGGAAACTAAGCTACCTTTATAAAGAAAACTAGCAGAGACCACTATCCTACATAACAAAAACATAAGAATACTTAATTAAAACAACAGAAACATTTCTGAGTCCTCTGCAAATCAGGATCTGATTTGCAGGTAACAATGACGATTACTTGTCCAGACAAAACTATCGTTTTTCAGGAAAGTTCATTGTCTTCCTGAGTGTCCTACCACAGTTATCATCCAGACGACTAGTAGTCTGCAGCTCTGCGTATTCTCACATGGCACATATCTGTACATATACAGACACACACAAACATATACAACCAATATCCTGAATTGCCATAATCCTGCTACAAGCCCCAAGGAGGGAAAACAAGCAAACTGAGTTAGAAGTTTATTTTATTTTTCTTAATTCCTCAACACAGTTCTAGTGCTCCATCCTAAAGGAGTAGTTAGGTCTCACTGAAAACTACCAGCTACACTGTGAACCTCTGCCAGCTGCACATCACTCCAACTGCCCTGGCACCATCATTTAAAGTCATTTTCCATTTAAAAAGCCCCACATCAGCGTCAGCACAGCCTTTCATTACCCATCCCACTTAATACCCACAATCTCTCCACAGCTCACTCGCTCCGTCTCCACTGACCAGCACACGGAGACTGACGTGCGGATTATTGGGATTCCTAATGTCTTTTCTCCCCGCTGGCTGAGCGCCTGGCAGCCTGCCTGACCCGCAACACGTGTGGGTTTGTCAGCCTAATGCACTGTGTCATCTGGAGAACCTCAGGAAGAAGCAGGACTTGACAGTGTCCACACAGCAACAGCCAACGGCTCCCAAAGCCTCCAGCTACTACACTTCACTGGTGGAAAAAGCACAGAAGTGAGTCTGGGTGTTTGCCACTGCTTGCCTTCTGAGAGGCAAATGAACAAAGTAAGAGCAAAAACATTCAGCACGAAACTCCAAGCGAAGGCTGGAGAGTCAACACAGGGTTTTTCCGTACAAAACATCCATCCTCACTTGCTTGTTGTCCTGCAATGACTCTAAATCTGCACGTCACGATTCTCGATTCGAATACTTTTTTTTTTTAAACTCACCTCCTGTTAACTAAATGATGTCAGTGAAGATTTAGAGACATGGGTTCAAAAATGAGTTATCACCAACAAGTCAGTTGTCACTTTTCAGTATAAAGGGTTATTAAAACGTACCTATGCCTGGCATTTAGGCAAGGCAGAAAGAACTGGGGCTTGGGCATTCTTCTGTGTAAAAGATCTACTGAGGTATTTACAGGTGTGAGGCAGTGCATCAGCTCTGAAAATCCCACTGTGAAGTCTTACAGGATGAATATACAAAAGGAAATACCACACAATGCGTAAGTAGCAAATAAATGCAAATTTAACACCACGCCAAACTAAAAAGTGTAATGAAAGTGAAACTTCTTTGTAGAATGAAATACAGAAACCAGCAGAGATGTTACTTGGAAATGGAAGAAAAAAACACACAAAATACAGCTAAAGTTTCACATCCTCTACACAACAAACTACAACAGAAGGCTCAAGCACCGCACACGGCACATCCTCTACAACCTCCTCAGAGAGCACATCAAAGATTTTCTACTTTATATCTGATGTCAGATTACAGATTTTTTGTGAATTATCTGAGATAAAGATTACCAATTATGTAACTAAATACAGAGATTTTTAGACAACATATTGTAGACCTATTTTTCTGTTAACAAACATACACCAATTATTTTGTGACAGCAAACACAGTTAACAGAACTAACTAAAGGAAAAGTCTTGAAAATTACTATTAAGCAGTCCAGCTGCACTGGGTTTGCTTCTGAGAGCGCACACCCCAGCTTTCAGCATCACAATATCCAGGAACCTCAGTCCCAGGTCTATTTATCAAGACACCTTCAATTCAGTTTATTTCCATTTAGCTACAGATATACTCCGACAACAGTGAGTTGCTCCAGGATGCCTACAGCATAAGAAAACAAATGAAGCTTTTCTGAGCCCCAGGACTACACCACACTGGCAATACACATCTACCAGATTACAGATATTACTTTGCTTTTGGAGATTCACAAAAATGATTTTGTGAGATTACTATGTTATGTTGCTTCCTCTAATTTCTTCCTGGATTTGTGCAGCTAATTGCTTATCAACAGCATTTCCAAGTTACAGCAAGCTAAAAACAGGACCTTGTTCTTAGACAAAAGAAGAACAGAACCCAAACCCCACTGTGGAAAACAGTGTGGACCAAACTGAGTAACCACTTCCTAAGAAGCTCATACTCTTGCTCTGCACCAAAACCGGAGAGTACAAATACCAAAACCTTTCCACATAAGACAGCCCTGCCTGCTCCTGCCACTGGCTTTTCAATTCCATCTACTTCCCTCACCAGTTCCCAATGCAGCCACAATGCCAGCCAGCTTGACATCAGTGCAGTGGCAGCCCTAGTGGTCATGGTGAACAGCAGCAAGGAAGGTCCTAAGCACTGATGCTCCACCACAACTATTTGCAGCCTGACCTGGGACCCCAAAAACCTATTTAGCATGTTTAAAGACTGAGTGGCAACTTTGAAAAACACATAGGCTCAAGTTCACCACCTGAAGATGGTCACTTTGGTGAGAAAACACAAGGCAGGAAATATTGAAGCAACCACCTTAATGCTGCAATAACTGCTCACTTTTCAAATAAATTTCCTCAGACAAAACTAAAATCAGTCAAATAACAGAAGAACATACAGAAATTATCATCATGGCATATAAACAAAAGCAGAAAAGCTTTTGTGTGTCTCCTTTCAACAAAAGAAAGTCTAACTTTGAAAGAGCTGCTTCACTGCCATGAGCCCACATCCTGAGACATGGGCTAGGTCAAGTCTTGTTACTGTTTATTTCACTGTTTCCCTGTTTATTCAGCTTCTTTCCTCTCTCAGTGGCAGGCAGGGCAATGCAGGGCAAGTGGCTTCATCCAAAACCAACAAGCAATCCTGGACCCCGACAGCTGCTCTATGGCGCTCTTCAAAACTCAGGTACACATGGTCCTTCTGAACTTGGAAGAAGCTTCAAGTCTTTTCTGCAGGAAAACGCAGTAAATCACCTCAGAGCTTGCTTTAAAAAAATTCCTATTTTATTTTCCCCAGTGCCATGTTAAGGTGAAAGAAGGTAATGAAGGTAAAAAGGGAAAAGCCAATGGAGTTACACAGTCCAAACTCCATGTACCTTAAATGCTACTTACACAGCTGTTAATCAGCATGGGTTGGAAAGGAAGTCTGCTCCTTCTGCAAAGGCTGCAGACATTCCCCAGAGATGCTCATATGGTGACCAAATGCTTGAGAAACATCAGACTTCTCTGGTTACAGACAAGTACACTTCAGTGATGTTTCAGACAATCCATCATACACTGAAGTTTAACCTCAGTGATACCAGTTCTACCAACTTCAAGTGAACTACTTTTGCCTGAGGCAGGCAAAGGACTTACCAAGGGTGAAGGGAGAGTAAAACATGAACCTTTTAAACACACATTTGTTGCAGGAAATCTGGATACCGAACATCCTTTGCTCATTTTGACATCAACAGTAGAGCACTTCTACAGGGATTTCCAGGGAAAGATGGCATTTCGACACAGCACAAGTCATGCTCTACTTTCTTTGGGAACAGCGCACTTGCATTAAGGTATACAATAAGGTCTATTGTTCTCCTAATCTCAGCTACATCTTGCCAGCAAAAAAAAAGGAACCTGACTGCAGTGTACATAAAGCATCACAGAACTTGTGATACTGTAATGTAGCTGACAGTTGAGTGCTGGGATCCAACACATCTGACATCAGGACAGGCCTTCAAAGCCCCACACTGACCTCTGCAGAGACTGTCCAAGTGTGTGCTCCCAGTGATGCTAGTTGTGGTGGCTGTAGCCAGAGTACAGGTGAGCAGTCACAGCGGATGGCTGAGCACATCCAAAACTCAGCAAGTGGCAATTCACGGTTGTGTTTTATGCAGCGAAACAATGCAGTAATTGTCACATGGGGTAAAACAAGCTGCAAGGACCTGATGGTCAGGGATGCAGCATTGACTGAAATGGGAATCACACTGGCAGAAGGGCATATGGATCCTGTGCTGTTCTGCCTTCTGTATCACGAGGAAGAGATTTCCATCAAAGTGTTTGATAAAAGAAATCACTTCTCAGAAAAACAGATGTTTAATTCAAACACACCTCCTCTCCTGAAGACTGCCATTTCAATATCTGACATGTAGTGACATGAAATACCTGATAAAGCTTATAAAAAGAAACTTGAATCATCAAGTCTAATGAAACTGGTCCATTAGCAAGCAGCAGACAAATCATGGCCACACACAGTGTCCACTGCAAAACCCAGACACAGGCCTTTCACGAAGTATTTCTTCACTGGTTCAAAACAAATACAACCAACCACAGAAGCTTCACAGGCACACTCATCAGGCACTTTCAGAAGACAGGTTCCAACAACAAAATCCTCTTTCACAGTTTTGGGTGGCTTTTATGTTTTTGTATCAGCAAGAACTTCAGGTCATTTATTCCCCTTTTGTTCATTCACAGGAGAAAAATCATTCTCATAACACAGTTTTTGCCAGAATTTTACAGACCAGCAAAGTTCTCTGTGTAGTTAAACTATTTTAATCCTATATGCACACACCCTCCACACCATACACAAGTGCACAAACAATTTGCCTCAGTTACAAGTAATCAGTGGTGAGTAAACCTTCTGATGCTGCAATACCTGTAACTGCATTTCACAGAAAGCAGCAGCAACAACAGTACTGGAGTCATGAAGGTCTGCAGATTGAAGTTCAACAGTTTCTGCTGGAAAATGTAAATTCAGTCTAAACCAACACCATGCTGTTAACAAAACAGACCCTCAGACTTGCAAGCCTGCTTTTACGGCAGCCATGCAAAACTGGACCAAACTGGACCAACTAAATACTTCACATGTTACTGAAATCACAGCATCTCTGAAATTCCTTTAACCTGGACAAGACATCTTTACATCAGCTGGACTGATTTTTTACTTATCTGAACCTCTCCCCTTTTCAGAAGTGTTAGGGGCAGCCACAAGTTACATAGGTCTCAGCACGTAAGGACTATCCCTGATGCCTGGGGACAGAGGTGATGGCAGAATACTGGTAGGTAAATGCTCCTGGTAAAGTTAAAGACAGTGGAAAAAGACTGAGAATAACTAACACCTGCCTACCCACTGAAGTACACTAATTACAGAGAATAACTGAATGACTCCTTTCCTTCCTCAGGGAGGTGGAGATAAGAGGTATGGGTCTTCTCCTGCCTCAGACATGAGTTTAAAGCACTCTCAGCAGCAACAGAGAGAAAAAGTCACCAGCTGTGACAATTAACAGCTTCATTTTAAGTCTCTTTTGTTCAAGTGAGTAACTCTTCTACTCAGACATTCTACATGAAACAACCCTATCTGAACTGAGCATGTATATTCAAGGCACACAGCTAAAACCTGAATGCAAAACCTGCACAGTACCTGATGCTGGGAAGCAGCCACAGTGTATTTTAAGGCGGTGGGGTCTGAGCCTCAACAATCCTGCCTGCAAAGGTGCAGAGGGGATTGAGGGCTCCAGTATCTTCCAACCTCAGCAATACTCCACTGAATCAACTCCTGCTTTTTTAAAAACCAGATTCTGAGGGAAAGTCAAAACCAAGAAAATGCACCGGCCTGCTGAGGAAAAGGAGAGCTGTCTACAAAATGAGTTGTTTCAGGACATGTACAGGCATGTGCGCAAAGACCTAGAACCTAGTGTAAGCAGTAAATCCTTACATGACATGTTGTAAAGCAAGGTATGGATAGATTTCACATAAGATGCTGTTTACTGGAAATATCCCAAGAAAAATGTATTTTGATTTAATAGACCTGTGTTGATTTTATCCACAACACAATCTGTCCACTCAATCACCACTTCCTGCAATCAGATGCATGGTGGGAATTGAATTTTTGTCTGGAAACAGGTGTGAACATTTCTTGGAGCAGTGCTCAGTTCTGCCTCACCTCTGCTACAAACAGAATATAACCTTCATTAAAAACTCTCTTCATTAAAATATCTCAGTTGTGGGATTTATTCTGTGCCACTTGCTGCCTGAATTTTAAAAGGAAATGAATTACACTTTCTTCTATAATGCACTTAGACGGAGGCTGCAGAGACCGCTTGCATAACAAGTGTTACACAATTTCCCAAATAACTAATATCATTGTAGGGGGGAAGATTACCAAGTCCTGAAGATTTTTCAAGGCTGCAGATTTGGCTTCAAAAACAAAAAGTCTGTAAAAACCACATGCCGCCCCAAATCTTCCTGCTAAGTACTGATACCGCATCAACACCTGAAGAACCCGTCAGCAACAGTGCCCTACTGTGTATTAACAAAAGACAGCGTGGCAAAGACGCAAAATACCCCCACAGTATTGCCTCTAAAGAAGGTAAAGAGTTGACACACCAGCTAGAAAAAGCAAATACAAAGATAGTCTTATGAGATCAGTAAATAAACTCAAACCCCCCCCCAAAAAAACAAATGCACCTTGATGAAGCCAGCCCAAATAAAGTCATGGAACATCTCATGTGGAAAACCTAAGAAAAAAGTCCACCAAAATCCCACTCAACTATGGGATCATCACAGAGATGTTTAAGAATCAAATTGCCTCCACACTAAAACAAGCATGAAAGTTACAAATGGTCCAAGTAACCCAGGTGAGAAGACCCAGAAGAAAGAAATGAAGTCCAACTAGAGGCACTGAGGAAAATGAAAGGCCTTTGGCAACAGACCCCAGTGCCTACCAGCCCCTACCTTCCAATTCTGACAAATAACTTTGCCAGGCCAGTAAAAGATTTTACTTCTCCTCAATTTTTTGTTCCTCCTTTGATTTGGCCTTTCCTCTGCACTGGTTTCTCTCCTCTTCACTAAGACCCCAACACATAGTGCTGGTGCCCCAGTGTGTTCCAGCTCTCAGCAGCCAACACTGACACCAACTCTGTTCTGGAAAAGGGAAGTCCATGTGTACCAAACCATGGCTCCAGCCACTGCAACAGCCAGGAATCTCAAACCCCCATCTACTGCACAACTGCAGTCTTGTATTTGCACAGGGAATGGGCAGAAAGTGAGAAAGTGATTCAGCAAGTAAAAGACAATTGTATTAACTTATATTATTTTTCTTTGGCAATAGAAGAGGTCCATTGCAAGTTTCAGTTCTCTGAGACCTGGGATATTTTCACCAACAGCTTCAACTGGGTACCAGGGAGAAATACAGAGAGGCATCAAGATATGGAAAGGCAGCATCCATTCTGCCAGAAACTAGACATAAAATTACTTTCACAATTGAGCTAATCAGCCACATTCCAAACATAAGCTGCATTTATCTCCTCAGAACAGCAGACTTTTTTCTTAATTATCCAAGGTCAACGGCAGTCAACACGGCAGTCAACACGGAGCAAACTGACACTCCAGGAAGCAATGCAGATACAAAGCTGAAGGGGAGGCAGCCTGACATTTGCTTAGCAGTAGTCCCACATTTTAATAGAAAGTTTCTCTTTTCAGACACGACAATTACTTTCTAACTAATCCCCAATCAATACATTTGATAGAGTACCTTTTAGAAACTGAAATACCAAGTTCTGGACCAGCACAATCCTCCTTTTTTTACAGAACTACTTAGGTTGGAAAAGACCTTTAAGATCATCAAGTCCAATCATAAATTTAACACTGCCAAGTCACCACTAAACCACATCTACACATCACCTACAGGTGTTCTTAAATGTTGAAGCGTAAGTGTTTAAGTCAACTGAAGCATGCAGTCAGCAAAGGGAGTAATAGTTACATTAATTTTTTATCAGACTCACACAGAATTTTGATCACTGCCTCTGTGTGCTTAAGATATTCACAGAAGTTAATATAAACAACTCAAAAGCATTACACCTCCAGCTCAGCATCTACAAGACAAGGTCTCAGGTGCACAGCCTCATCTGCCGCTTTGCTGAAACAGACAGTTTTTCTAGACAGGTCTGAGCTTGTCACAAAACAGAAGCTACTTTGGAAACCTCTGAACATTTCAGCTTCCCTAAAAACACAAGTGGCAAGCGGGCTGACAGAGTTATACTAGTACAACAGAAAGGTCTTGTGTGATTTCCCTGAAATTTCTGTTCAAAAATGCAACAACAACAATGTGGATTATCCTCACGAAGAGTTATTTCAGGTAGCAACAATAATTATGCAGCAATTGAAGACTTCTGCAATTGCAGAAGCAAAGAATAGCTCCAACAAGCCTAAGGTGAGAAAGTTTTTGGGACCTGATGAGAACGACATGGGAGATAAAATACAGGAGGAAGGGGGAAAGGGGCAGAAAGGTGCTTCCACATCTCATGATGGAACCAACACAAAATTCATAAATCTGCCCTGACCATAATGGTCCCAGTAAGAAAAGCATCATCCTTTAAATTCATGGTGGTCCTTAGGTGACACATATTGGCATGGGCTGTGTGTCTTTCTAAGGTATATTCTAGTTTCCTAAGTTCAATGGTGACATTATGTAAGTATTAATTATACTGCTATTCAGAACACTTTTAACTGCAATGATTCTAACTGCTTCCAGTAGCTCACTAATCCAAAGTACAATCCTCTTGACAGCAACTGACAGATTTGGAGTATTCAGATACAGCTGAAAGGAAGAAAAATCAAACCCCTCATCTGTCCACTTTAAAAAAGGTCAATATTCCTGCTGACCAGCTCAGTCAAGGGCTAGAACAAGCTGCTGAGGGGATTCCAAGCCTCAAGTTAATGCACTAAGCAGCTCACTCAGACCCATGAATAGCAGATGAGGAGCAGCCCAGACATAGAGTGGTGAAACAGTGGGTAAAATGCCGTTAAGAGTAGTGTGCCAGCAAGGCAGCAAGCTGCCGGGACCAGCACTCTGATGCAGCACTATCTCAGCATTCTCCCATCCTTCCAGCAGCACAGCTGGACCCTGGTTGGGTGCTTGCTCCACTGCTCCAAAAGGTGACCCCCAAAAGGCTGGCTGTGCTCGCATCCCAAAGACTTAACAGCCACCCATTCAGGGTGGCTCCAAGAAGCCACTGGAATCACACCATGCTAACACAGAAAAGGAAGATTTCTTCCCAAAAGCCATCTTGCAATTGTACAGAAAACAGAAAATTGGGTCTCTCTTCCATCTTCGTTATCACAGATACCGAAAGGTTTCAGTCATCACCTATCAGACCCAGCAGAAGCCTTCCTCAGACAGGGCTCTCCCTTTGTCCTTCCCATCCAACTCAGCTAGCATGAATTTTCCTTGCAAGATCCAACACAATTCTACATGCATTATTTATCCCTCTTGCTAAGTCATGCAGTGGGATAATCACTTAACTATTGTAATACTTTGCAATGGCTGCATTCTATTATTCTAATTGATTTTCATGGGATCGCATTTGCTGCATCTTTTGAGCAGAAGAGCATGTTTTCCTGGAATATAAAAGTTACGTTTGACATTTGCTTTTAGCTTAAGAGCTGGATGTCAAATGAATTTTTATGAGAATATCAATGTATTCTTAATTAAAACAATGTTGATACATTACTCAGGTATTTGCCATTGCTGTTAACAACCACTGAGACATGTTTTTTTAACAAATCTAATGAAATATAAAAATAGTTATTAACTATTTGTGTTAATAACAAAGTTTTTTCTTCCCAGTTGGATGTTGTTTTCCTTTTAAGACTTCAGTTAGCATAATTACTGAACATTTGAAAGGTGAGAGATCTGCAACATCCTTGCTCACAAACTGAAACACATTCGCGTATCTTGCTTACCACCACATCAAATTTTACAAAGATAAATGCACAGCTTAAGACTCACAGAACTGTCACAGTAAGACACTAAATAAAATCAGCTCTTTCCGTATACTCAACATGATATAAGCTACATGCAGAGCAGCCCAATTAAACAATTATTTATGTCTCCCTATCCCCAGGATATTCTTCAGGCTATACATGAAGCAAGATGTACTTGCAACACGAAACAGTTTTGTGAAGCGATGAATAGGATTTCAAAAAACACAATAGACTCAGTGGTTCAAAACTGGTAAGAAAACTTCTTCTGCCTGGAGCCAGAAATTCTTCCAGGAGGAGCCTTGCTTTAAAAGCTGCTAATGATAACACTGAACTAGAGTAGGGAGGAAAAGCAGCAAGGTGCTGATAATCAACCCATGTTACCTACTAGTAATTTGCTGGCTATATAACCAAAGGCATGGACACAGTTTCACAGAGAAGGAATATAATCTTTTTGAGCACATCAGTATACGAGGACTAGCATATCTGCACACTAACATCAAACCCAAGAACTCTGTACAGTTGGCAAAGGCTAAACTTTAGGACAGATGAGACTCATTGAGAACTACAGCCCTAAAAAACAGCCCCAAAAAAATTGGCAAATACGTTGGGCTTTCTGGGTGTTTTGTTTGTTTCTGATTAAATGCCATTTAAGGTCACCATCAGTGATGGATCCAAAGTTTTATCAGCCACAGCCCCTGTTCAAATCTCAGAGGTTCCAGGACAACCAAGAACAACAAGCTGCCTGAGGAGTCCTTTGCTTTCACAGACACACACCAAGTTCTTCCCCTGAGTCTCATTTAGGGCTTTACACAATACAACTCATTTCTCAATTCTTTCTTATCTATTAAAAACATCTCACTAGGAAAAAATAGTCCTGGAACAAAGCATGATCACAGAAGATGACTGTGTTAAGTTTCATGCCAACTTATTCCCTTTCTTCCCAATGTATCAATCTTGGAGGCCTGATCCAGCCCCATTCAGCTGACAACTAAGTGCTGCACTAACTTTTGAGACTTGAGACATGATTCAGAAAAATCAATGCAAGTAACAAAAAGGTCACATTCTCCACAACTATGTGTTGAACCAAGACAGATTTGCAAACGCTAGTACACTCTGAAATAAAGTAACCAACTGTTATTAAACTGATTTTGTAGCACAGCACCCATATTCCCACACCCGTGACTAAGTAAACCTGTTCCTTACATTATATGCCTTCATGGGGGAAAAAAAAAGGACCATTCATGCTCATGACAGGCTTTTAAAAACCAGCACAGTATGTAACTGCACAATTTCATAGCTTTGAATTCAGAGCCAGTGGGAAAGTCAGTCTGGCTTACAACACAAGAAGAAAATGGCACGAGAGGGAAAACTGAAAAGCTGTAAATAAACCCCAGCCACTGCCAGGTGTCATCCCTCACTCTTCCTGCACATTTGGAAAACCCTGAGAACTGGCAAAGAACTGTAACAGGCACCATATTACAGAGCTTTTTCCATTACTTGGTCAATGTGCCTGGTTGTTGGAAGAAGCAATGCCTCTCCAGGCACAAGAGGTGAAACTATCCTCACATCTTTATAAATGCACAGTCTGAGCATGAAGGTGTGATCTCTCAAGCACTTACAGAGCAGGTATGCACCTTAGACGCATGATGTCCCAACCACCCTGCCCACTGTTGATTTTTCTACCTAACTGGTTAATTTGGGATTGGAAAAAAAAAGTCATCTGCATATGACAAGAAAGCTTTTGTTTATGATACATCTTTCACTATCACTTCTTTGCTGGATGAATAATAGTGACTCTCAACAGAGCAGTGTAAATTCCAGCACACAACTGTACACTCCCAGCTGACACAACCAAGGAGCCTCAACAAACCCTTCATGGGTCTAAACTTCTTAATGCAAATGTGTGATCCCAGCATGCAGAAGTGCTGACAAAACTGTCACTGTCATTTAATGAACCTCAAAATTTCACAGTCAGAGCTCTGGTATTAAGGACCATCCCTGTGGATAGCCCTGCAGTCCCATAGACACTAACAATGCTCATCTTGGATGCATTACATCTTCTTGACCTCAGCAACTTACAACTAACTTGAGTCACTTCCGGCGATAGTACTTCTAATTAATGACTTTTAATTGCTGCCAGAGTACTGTATTCCCACACCCATGGTTAAACATGTTCCTTACTCTGCTAGCCCACATAAAATTGTGCAACACTTAGCAATCCCATGTCCTCAGTACCCATACAGCACACAGCTCTGCCATTCCTCTGGTGTCTTAGGAGCAAACACATCGCTGTACATGACTGCACAAAGTTTATCCACCACACTTTTCCAGCAGTTATCATTATTTGCTTCCTTGCTGTTCTTGCTCTTATTTTTAAATGATTATATATACAGTTCAGAGAAAGGAAGATAAACATTGTTTTAAGTCATGTGTGGTTTTTGAGAAGACATTTCAGAACTTCAAAGTGTTTTCCACAGATTGGCTCCTGTGAGACATATGTAGTAGTGACTTGTGACTACATTTGCTCTACAGGCAGGCAAACCTATGCATGTGAGTAACCTAACTGCACACAGTCAGTAAGTTACAGCAAGTTAAAAGGGAGGAGGAAAGGGGGGAAGTTCCCACAACAAGCAGTGTCCCAACTCACAGCACTGGTGAGTATATAGAAATACCAACCAGACATGCAGAGTAACACTTCTCTGCCAGTAATTATAGTTTCATTGCATGTCACATGGGAATTAACCATCTCTGGACACAGAGATACTGCTTACGCAAGGTTTGCAGCCCTGTGTTCTGTAACAGGAGTACTTCTGCCCGCCCCAGGGAAAGCCCATGCTCATTCCCAATGGGTGCACTGCACCACCACCTCCACAAAGCGGCATGCACCCAGGAAGGGAAAAAGCAGCCATCAAGGAACAGCCACTTACAGGTTAAGTCATTCTCCCTGAGCAAAGCTGGATGATGCCCACCACCACCCTGGATGAGCTCACCAAACTACCTTTGACTGCTGCCATGTAACAGCACATCACCCAGCCATCCCTCAGACAAGCCACCCACCGTCGCTACCATGTGCTTTCCCTTTTGCTTTGACAGAAACCCAGTGCCATCAGATGCTACTAAGAGTAACTTCTGCAACCCACTGGCTTCACTTTCCACACTCCTCCGAGTAAGACACACCATCCTTCGAATCCCACACTGGCACCAGGCAGCTGCCAGTCTTTCCTACACAAATCAAGCTACTTGTATGTAAAAACAATAAAATACACAATTCCCCCAAAGCAATTCACCATTTTTATGACAAGCAGTTTTACGTGATACAGGTTTACAAACTGGTGTACTAGGCTATACTGAAAGCACTTACCAGAGCTCATTAAGTATTTTTGTTAAATTGATCCACACCCACAACTGTTACAGATAACAAATGAAAACGGGTTCGTTTCTCCATAAGACACCTGTAATAACTGAGTAATAGCAGCAAACAGGCACAAACCAGAGCTCCCTTGCACTATTAGCATTACAGAGGAAAGCCTCCCCTTCTGCTGCTAATGATGTGCTCTACCCTGTATCCCCAGGAGACAAATGACTGCACTGGCTGATTGACTCCATCACAGGGCCATCATCCATCAATGTATTGCCTCTCTTATTGAAATCTCATCTGGGGAAGAGAAAGTGCTCAGTACCACTTCTGAAAAAACAGTAAAGAACTTTCAGAATAAGAGCTCCAACATATATAATTGGAGCCAAATGTTTCAGCAGAAGCACTTATTTCCAACAACTTGAACGTACATGCACGCTTTGTGCAACCAGCACCAACACCTATGTCCTGCTAATCTAGATGATTTAATTTTTTTAACTAACAAGGGAATCAAACACTTGCCATATACATAATTTACAAATTAAATCATGAACAGCAAGTACATTCATACAGATTAAGAACTGGAAATTTGAGAGTATTTAGCTAGCTGACTTGCAAAAAGGGTGAATTCCAGCCTCTTTTACACAGGCTCAAATCACACTAACATTACGCTATTCCTACTGACACCTGCAAATAGAAGCAGAAGGAAATATAAATCATTCCATGTACTTACTTAGTACATATATAAAAAAAAAATAAAAGGCAGTAATCCTATTCAATAAAGAAGTACCCCTTAAAATTAAAAGAACTGCTGCACATTTGGGACTGGGCACAGGGGGTAACCCACAATCAGTGCTCACCAGGCTCAGAGCAACTTCACATCATCACTGAAGCCGCCAAATCGTAGTACTTCTGCATCCTCTGTCCACCTCCCCAATTCAACCCTGCTTAGTTTCACATGAATTAGCTGGACGTAATTCCATGTGCACAAAAAATCATTTAGTTCAGGAAAAATACTTCAGATTATGATCAGTCTCATATCTGTACTCAACAATACAGATCTGAAGGAGGCAGCTTTATCTCAGGCAAGATATTCTGTCTCACTTAGCACCTCTGCATGTTGCAAGCAATCCATTATAACTTTGAAATCTTGAAGAACAACCCCGTTCAGAAAACACGTCTAAACATTTATTCCTTGTTTAGCCCTAAACAGAATTCAAAACCAACTTGTTTTGCTTTCATTTTATTTAAAGACAACCAATAAGGTAACATCCCCAAACTAAGGTTTCTAGAACTCCTGAGCATAGAATCACAGAATGTTTTGGGTTGGAAGGGACCTTAAGGCTCATCCAGTTCCAGCCCCATGCCATGGGCAGGGACACCTTCCTCTTGAGCAGGCTGCTCCAACCCCTGTCCAACCTGTCCTTGAACACTGCTAGGGATGGGGCAGCCACAGCTTCTCTGCGCATCCTGTGCCAGTTACTCACCATCTAAACAGTAAAGAATTTCTTCCCAGTACCTGATCTAAATCAACCCTCTTTCAGTTTAAAGCCATTCCTCCTTGTCCTGTTACTACAGGCTCTTGTAAAAAGTCTCTCTCCAGGCCCTGCTAGGTACCTTAAGGCCTCAACGACTTGCTGAGGGTACACTCAATGCCGCTATCCATGTTGTCATGTCCATATCCCTACCTAAATTGTACATACGGAAGCTTGCACCTCCATATACTAACTGAGGTAAAACATATACTATGCTTACCCAACTAGGGAACATTGCAGCTCTCAGCAAATTGCCATAAAAATGTATGTTTCAAAACATTTATCAAAGTTAAAAATCAATTTGACTGTTGCTTCTGCAGTAAAGAATGTAATTACAAATTTTTAGTACTTTGATCCTTGTAGCATAGAGAGTTACTACAGGAGACCAGCATCTCAAATAAGACCACATACAGCTCAAAATCAAGTCTCCTGGTTTCACAATCCATACTTTAGATCCCCGCAACCCCCTCTTTGCATGTATTTCCAGGGCTATTTAACAGAATATTGGCTGTGGGTGTACTTTCAACTGTCAGAAACACAGGCAGCATTTCAATAATAAAATGCTATCCAAACAACGCCCAGCTTTAGCCAGTTTGTTTTGGTTTGCTATTATTTTGTTGGGGTTCTTTATTTTAGAAATGAGAAGAGGTTCACCCGACTGAAGATATGGTTACTGAACATTCAAACAAAACCCCACCAGGCCAGCAGAAAGAAGTGATGCTCTGCCCTCTCGTTTGTATTTGAGCCACTCAGAATTACAATCTTTCCCATATTTAACAGGTAGTGAATTTGTTGATGTACCAATTAGCATCTCATACGAAGAACATGCTCCTAACTAATACCTGGCTTATGGGAAGAGCACTGTTAAAAGATTTGGTTGGACCTCCAGATGTACTGGAAAAGTGAAAGGAGCCTTGGTTGACGTAAAGAAAATCTGTCTGCACTAAAAAGCTATGTACTTATCATGTGCCAGCTGTAACGGAACTCCACAAATGCAATGGAGGTTATTTCCATATTATTTCTACAGTATTGTGTAATGCTGGATGTCTGCTTAGGGTACCTTGTGGTCTGCTTCTTTTGCCATGTCCTTAATAAACAGAAGCGACCGTAACAATAATTTGCCCTTACCTGTCTGCAACATGCACACCGTAAATAAATACAAACCCTCCTGTAAGACTCCTTTCCTCTGTGAATGTCCAGACTTTTACCTTGTGAAGGAGGCTGCTGCAAAAAGAGATACCAAGTACAGCTGCCAGACACAGTCACAGGGAGTTTGTATGAATCTTATTTCAGGTCAGAACTCTGCATTACAAAACTCCAACACACCTTGCAAGTGACCTACATTGTGGGACTGGAACCCACTAACCTACAGAACCACCCAAAATCCCACAAAATAGGTCAGTGGGTTTCCTTGTAAGAAGAATTACAGACAAGGAGAAAAGCACATAATCAAGGACAATCAGAGCACTGGAGTGAGCATTCTGCAAGCCACATCTCTTGCCCTGCCGCCTTATTCCTGCACACCAACAGGACTGCCCAGAAGTGCCATGAACTCTGGTGTTTCTCACCGAAGGTCCCTGGAAGGACACGTCTGTTCACAGAAGGATGTGTTCAAGCCCGATGGAGCAGGAAGGAGCAGCACCATAGTGAGCAACAGAGAGCCTACCAACAACAAAGCCATTTCATTCACATTGCCAATGCAAAGCAGGTCTCGCAGCAGCCAGAGTACAAGTGACACCTGATTCACGATCAGCAGTGAACTAGCCTGGAGTTATGGCAGGGGTGGCCAAGCTGCAGCACGAGCTGCATGCAGCCAGACAAAACAATCCATCTAGCACACAGCACATTTCTTGACTCCTGGTCCCTCATGGATCTTTGGTCCCATGCATTTTGGCAGGAGCCATGGGTGGCCCCATAGAACTATGCTTTCCATCCACCACTTCCCTCCTCTCTACTACTCCAAGCAACACTGAATGTTTTATTTTCATTTCATGCAAGGTTCTACTTGCTAGACAAAGCCACATCAGGGTGCAAATGCAGCAGCCCCTCTGCAGCCAGCTGATGGGACATGAAGCCAGCTGCTGATGGGACCACGAAACAATCAGGACAATTAAGAAAGGCATGCAGAGAAAAATCACTCTGCATTCCTCTGCCTACCAGTTCCCCACAAGGACCAGTCGAGAGCAATGGGTCAGCATCCCAGTGGACACAATGTCTGGTCGCAGCAGTAATAGAAAGCAGCATGCCCTCTCCTCCTACATGCACATACATACTTTGGTTTAGATTCCCATCTCCCAAAAAAGCAGTCGACGGAGGAAGAGAAATATGAATAATATCCACACTGCATATTATCAGTGATAAACATGCTCCATGTCACAGCTTATCTGTTAGATTTTTATACAGTCTCCAAGAAAACTCAAAGATTAATATTAAACCCTACCACCCACAATTACCTAACCCAAATGGGTAAACCACATAAAAACAACACACCTTACCCACGCTAAAGATTTTACTACTTATTTAAACAAAACAAAACAAAAAAAAAAAAAAAAATCACAGAATCCAACTAGGTTGGAAAAGACCTTTAAGATCATCAAGTCCAACCATTACCCCAGGATCTTTTTCACCTGATAAATAAGCACCTTCACTGGTAGAGGTATTACCCCTTTACAGGACACAATGTGGTAGGAAGCAAAGTGAGTGACAATACCCACCACACTACCCACTGTGTTTGTCACCTACTGCATTTCAGGTACCCCAATTTGACAACCACAGCAAAGCAATATTGCCCTGGTGCAGCACGCTAATGCTGAGGATCCTCCCTGCTGAGAATGGCTTCCCAGAGGTGCTGAGACCTAAGAGAAATCCTGAGGTGATGGTAATGAGATCATTAATACCAGAGCCAAATACTCACAAAGAGCAAATCAGGACACAACTCTCTTTCAAACAGCCGAAGTACAAGACACAGATCCTATGCCAGGCTAATGCTTGCATCAGGATGACAGATAATAGCTGATCTGAAGCTGAAGAGCTTCATCTCCTCAGATGGAGTCTCACAGACTATGCTAGTTAAAAAGCAAGCATAGCATGAATCTCTACCAGTAGTCAGTTTATACTGACCCAGTCAATAGATCAATACTCTAAGCCACATGGCCAAGACACCCCGGGTCGAGCAACACAAGTTATGAAGTCAAACTTAGTATATTGTCAAGCCACAGACACAGAATTCAGGGCTTGCTGCGAACCATCAACTTTGTCTGCTTGTAAAATCTCAGGTTTGCAAGAGGCTCCTCTTGTCCTGCTAGGTTTGCCCAGCAGAACTACTCCTCCATCTACAGATTCAGACTGCAACAGGTAACTTACTTTTAGGGAGTGCTGGTATGAGACAGGACAGGTTTCAAGAACTACTTGTATGTGGGCAAACATTTTACATATAGGTATCATGTATTCCAGCACTCAGAACTATCTAAGCAGAAGTATGCTGTTCCCATCCATCACCCAAGGGAACACATCCTCAGGATGTGAATGGCTCCATGGAGCACTGGCACAGCTCCAGGCTGGGACAGACAATGTTTGCTCC
Source organism: Forpus xanthops (assembly GCA_032466535.1). Lineage (NCBI taxonomy): Eukaryota > Metazoa > Chordata > Aves > Psittaciformes > Psittacidae > Forpus > Forpus xanthops. The sequence continues at coordinate 31,574 of JASSUY010051772.1, read as the reverse complement.
ACCTGATCCAAGAGCCATTTAACTTCAGCGATCAATGGGAAAAATATGGATGAGTTAAACACAGATCTGAATGGCCAATTAGTAAAACAAATATCTCAGAGTAAAGGCACCAATATCACTTCTACAACAGCTTTCCCCAGATCAGTCACATACTCTATTTTTATAGAAAATAACCCACTTAAAGGCCAGCGATAATGCTGAATAACAATTCCCCCCTGCTTAATGCAGGTGAAAGCCATCCAGCTTGAAAGAACTGAATGAAACCACTCTGCTTTCAACCTACACCATATCTACACATTTTTAGAACAGTCCTGCAAACACATAGCAAATATGCAGCGCATATATTAGTTGTACAGAAATCAGGATCAGGAGTCTGATTTGTCATTCTAGAAACAGCAGGACTATCTGGGGTCTATTCTGGTCAGCCCAGCTTGGATGCAGAACAAGAAGATACTTTTCAATGGTGACACGTGAAGTATTTACATCCTTCAAGGTGCTAGCTTAGATCATTCAAACATGCAAAGGAATTTTCTAGAGAAATGAAGGGGAACAAAGGCCAATATCTGAGGCACTATTTCACACAAGAGAAAATGCATTTTTAGATTATGATGAATAGTTTCAGCTCTGCCTACCCTCAAAAATAAGGGCAGCAAAAGAGTGAAGCACTGACATACACTCCGTGAGCACTCCACAATGAAACATATGTTCAAATCACTTGATCCAAACTCCAAACCATGCACTTTAGGCATAAAGGTATTAGCAACAAATACAACAGAAATGCTTATTAAGTGCACACCTTGCAGAGGACATACATGCAACACCTTGTTAATTTTGGGCTGCAGTGTCCCATTGTTTTGTTAACTTGCACATCAGACATCCGGTTGCTGCTCTCACATCTTCCACTAACTTTTTTTAGTGCATTTCTCTGTAATCAAGACACATTCATGATAGAGGATGTGAAGTTCAGACAAAGAAAGCACTTATCCTAAAGTTAGAGAAAAATTAACATCACAGAAGCTCCACATCACACTGCTTGCCATCTATCCAGAAGGAAAGCTTCAGATGATAGAAACTACCTCTATGAAATCAAGAGGGACAGGAAAATATTCTTCTTCACAATGATGTCTGAAAGCAACCCTATCCAGAAACACTCTGCATGGCCATGCCTGGGAGGAAAGAGGAAGCTACAAGGTGTACAGGAACACAACGTATGTAAACCACTGGAGAACCAAAGGGAAAGAAGAGCAAAAATACCATTAAAAAAAGCCAACAAATTAAAATAGGGAGCCATCTCCTGCCCTCAGATAGGAATACACAGCTCCCAGTAACCGGAAATATGAGGCCACATTCTGCCCTCACATTCCTAGGAAATCCAAAGCAAACTTTCTTTCCATGTTTGAAGAAGTAATGGATATTGGAAGGAACATGCACCCGTGAAGCAAACTTCCTGGCAGAAGTTTTAATTCAAGCCTTCTCCTGTGTGTACGAGCTGGCAGGGCCACACCAGAGCAAACCAACAGAAGAGCTGCAGGACTCAAATGGAAGCGGTGGCCAGCACCAGTCCCCTGCACTGTTACACCAAAACAAAAACCTCCGGGAAAGAATAAGGGTATTGTACACTCTAGCAAGCACATCACCATTGCTCACTGCCAAGCTAGCCAGTTACATCACCTGTCTCGGCCAACTGAATGCCGTGTTGGACACAGCTTGTATCGTTGTCATCCTCACAAAAGGAAAACCATAGAAAAGCTCAACATACTTGCCTAAAGAGAGTGTAATAAAGTTTAACCATAAAATTGCAAGAATGAAGTTGAGGAAAGGGAGTTAAGTGACACATTGTAACAAACCCAGCATTCAATAATTACTACAGGTTTAATGTAATCTTTGCACCACAACTCCCAATTCTCTTTAGATGGAATTGACCTAATTTTTACTTAAAAGCAAACTGAAATATTTATAAACAGCCCTTTGAAAAGTATTCAGGTGCAATTTAACTGTTTAACATCTACAGTGATTTTGACTTGGCAGGTCAAATAAACAGCTCACATGTTTGAAGCTCCTTTTATGAGATCCTAAGGAAAGAGGATAGGATCTGTTGGATAGTTGGATCTGACAGAATAAAACTTCAAACTGCTGCCAGCCAACCCTCCTACACACCAACAGATTATATCGAGTCTGAAAAAATACATATAGTGTGAATTAGCCAACGTCCTAACTAGTTCTCAAATCAAAGAATATCAGCCAAAGCAAATTCTACGGCAAATAAATAGCTTCACAGTGGAGGGGTGGAGTAGACCATACCAGATCTTAATAAAAACCTGGGCATATTGTAATTGCACACAGTAATTTGATGAAAACCGGTTGCCTCACCATGTCTACGTCTGTCTTTCACTACTTTGTTGAGTTTTTTAAAGAGAGAGTTTGATAGATTTCCGATAAGTGTTACTGAAGTAAGCCTTAATGAAGCACAGCTTTTAAATGTGGAAAAATGTCATCAACTTGTCAAATTGCAACTTAAAAGTCAAGCTCATCAGATACCTTATATTTCAAGTAATAAATTATCAGTCATAACTCGTTAAGTATCTTTACATCAGTCATTTAGCTAAAAAATTCTGACGAATTTCCCCAGCACCGACTTGTATGTCACATACTGTAACACTCAGAGCAATAGATACCATAAAGAACTCTGACCTCCCAGGTCCTTTCAACACACGAGGCTCCCTCACAACGCTTGATCACTAATGCTTTCAGTTGTATTTATTCATGAATTGTACAAATATGCAAGACGACATGATGGTCCATTGAATATTTTAAATACTTTCTCAAATTCTCCAAACAAAAGCAATTTAAAAAGCGGCAAAAATGAATAGAAAGCTGATGAATTAAATGAATTAAAATTAGAAGCTATTCATAAGGGTCCATTAAAAGCTAAAGAGAAGTACAATGCTCCAGACCCGAGGATCACATCTGCAAGTAAGGTTCTTAACCTGAAATTATCAACTGCTATCCCTCTTAATGGCCCTTTACAGACAAAACATATTACTACCTAAACAAACAGTTTGAAAATTATAATTAAAAAAAAAAAAAAAAAGAGTCAATGCACAGGAGGGAAAGCTGCTCAAAAAGCTCTCAAAATGAACATCAGCATGGTGGCCAAATGAAAATGACTGAATCTGCTACAAGATACAACCCATATGGGCTCCTACATCTCATTAAAGCTCTCCTCCTACAAACACCCATGCACATGCTTGACACCACGCTGCGAGAGCTCACCGTGACTGCAAGGCTACGCGCTGTAGTAGCACACACAGCTAAAGACGAGGCAACTGCAGGATCAATGTGTTTCACCTGAGCACACAGGGAAGCCAAGGAAACACAAATCCACAGAAATCAAGCGTGCTGTGAAGGTTTAGTTGCACAATGAGACTGAACAAAACAAGTGAAGAAACAGCTCTAGGTGCATACAGAACACTACTGTCCCAAAAGCTCGATCTTATTCAATGCTACAAGTACGCTACTTAAAATGCTTAAGTTCAAGACCTCTGTATCTCTTTTAAAAAGCAGAGACACTTGCAACCCACATGCATTCTAAAACACACGGTGAAGGACTACAGTGCTCTCTGTTGCTATAACTCAAGAGTTTCAGCGGCCCAAAAGCATGCTCTCCATTAACAATGTAGGCACTTCACATTGTCTAAAGCACAGTGTAAACAATAACTAACCAAACACGCTTTCACCTCCTTTGTCAGTCACATCAAGACAGCTAAGTCATGCAAGCAGCCTGCTGATGAGAGCTTCTCAATATACCACAGCGCTCAAAGGAGGGAAATGATGCCTTCCACAATGGAAAGGACTACTTCCTTGGCAGAGCAATGGAATTCAAATTCAGAAGGCACAACAGGAGCAAAATCAGAAGTCAAGGAAAGTAGAACAGAACAGAAAAAGAACGAACGAGCAGAACACCACATGCCTGTTTTAGCACTAACTGGTATTTCCAGGGCAAACTTTCTGAACCCCTTAACTGGGAGAGTGCAGGTTTGGGGGGGTTATTTAAATTAAACTAATTAAATTACTGTACATCGGCTTCACCATCTCACAAAGACTTAACACAGCTACCCAGAGCAAAGCAAGCAGAGAGACCCGACAGCTAAAGCCTTCAGAAATCCGCACCATTCTCACAGCAAGCATAAAGCCGATTCCTTTCAGATGACAAAAGACACTGAGAGATCAACATCAAGGGAAGAGAGCTGTTGTTCTCATGGCATCAGCCGTTTCCTTTCTCACCCCCTAATCCTCAGTCATTTCTACTCCTGTAGAAAACACAGGTAAATCTCCACCTGGATCACAGAAGACCATGTGCCCCAACCACAGACAGAATATTTTTGGCTGGCTGTGGATCTCCGAAAGGTCCTCGGTACATCAGCAACAAAAAAAAGCACAGAACAACAAAAAGATTCAGGTCACCGACACAGCCACAGAACATGTCTTCCAGCTCCAATTAAATGCTTGAAAGAGAATTTTTAAGATCCACAGGCTTTTGAACGGGGACAGATGGGGTTGTACCGTGGGAAGGGGGGTTGCAACCAGTCAATATCCAGGGACGACAAGGAAAAAAAATCAACAAGTCGGGGTAGCCGAGCATGGAGCAGAAGCCGCGTCGGAAGATGCGGACGTACCTTGTGGAGGTGCCTTTCCTGACATCGCAGATGCTGCACTTGAAGGCTTCGGCGCTGTTCCTGAAGGTGCACACGCTACAATCCCAAAAGCCTTCGTCGGCTGCAGGTTTGGCTTGCCTCTTCGGCCTTGAGGAGAGGGAGGGAGAGGGGAAGCGTGTGTGTACGTGTGTGTTTGGGGAGGAGGAGAGAGGCGGCGGAGGGAGGAGGGAAAGGAGGAGAGAAAGAAAACACACACATGAGAAACCATGTTACAGAGCTCCGAAACCCAGCGCCTCCTCTCACCGCCGCTCACACCCCCCCGCACCCGGGAACCGCCGACAAACACCTACCGGGGCAGGCGCCCGGAGAGGTGCGGCGCTGCCCTGCGCTCCGCCCCCGGCCCCGCGCCGCGCACCCCCGGACCGGAACGGGGGCGGAGCCAGCGCCCGCCGGGCGGGGCTCTTACCCTGCCGCGCTCGGAGCCTGTGCTGGGTGACCCAGTGGCCTAATGGATAAGGCATCAGCCTCCGGAGCTGGGGATTGTGGGTTCGAGTCCCATCTGGGTCGTGCCGCAGTCGTTTTGTGGCTATGCGGTAGATTCAGCGCAGGGGATGCGCTGTGAGCAGCTGCGGGAACACTTTTTACCCGCGGCCTGTGGGGAAGCCTCGGAGCGGAGCCCGGAGCCCAGGCGCCGTCTCGGGTTCCCTCAGCCGCTCCCTCCTGCGGCTGCCGCAGCAGCCGCCCTGTCAGCAGGGCGCCTTCTCTGCCCGCCGGCACCGCGGCCGTTCCCCGGCGCCACCGCCGCCTTCCTCCTTTCCCGAGGGGATGCTGCGGCTTTGGCAAGCTGAGGAGGCGGGAGGCGATGGGAGCAGAGGTGCGGGTGAGTGTCCCCGGCGGGCGGGGTGGACCGTGTCCCGCCGTCTCGCCCTCTACAGTCGCTGTGGTAAAAGCGCGGGAGAGCCGCAGCCTGCGGAGCTCCGGCTGCCAGCGGAGCTGCCCGCAGCCTCCCGGACACTTCCATTGTGCCTTCGGCCCCGGTTTTCCTCACACAGGGAATCTTGTCTGCAAAACTTCCGCCTCTCCGCTGCTGCCGGCGGACCTGTACCTTCTTGAGAAGTAGAAATACCTCAAACACCACTGCTGTCCCTTTAATCAGGATCCTGTCCAAGCAGAGGCTGGAGAAACTCATTAACAGGCATAGCCATACATGAATACAGGCTCGATTACACTACCAGCTAATTTAAACAGAAAACTCCCTGGAGCACAGGCTTGCGGGACATTGAGGTGTCCGTCCGTCCATGCTCAGCACTGCCCTCAGCAGCGTGCCTGTCACACTCCCGACAGCTCTGCCTCGCTGCAGGTACACAGGTACACGGGCTGGTTGAGCGGCAGATGGGGTACAGCAGGAACATACGAGCTCACCTCTGTCTCATCCTTAAATTCCTATTCCCGTAATAGCTGTCTTGGGATACTTCTGGAATGAACACGTTCAAAATCACAGAGGAAAATAAGGGTCAATAAATGCTGTGACAATGACACACGGAGTAACGGATGTGTTAAATTTTCACTTAATTTGCGCACCATTCTGGCTAATTTTCTGTATTTTCCCCTATAGCTGCTTGAAGAAAAGCCCTGAACTTTTAAGAATTCTATTAAACTGCTTAATTAAAGCGGCACAAAACAAACAGTGTTTAAGCAGGGCCACATGAGGAGGGCATTAGCCAGGCCTAGATTTTCTGTGGGGGATGGTTTTCAGAGCTGGCATATAGTGCTTTTATGTGGGCTTTAAACTGTTCATTGCATCTTAAAGGCATCAATGACTTCACGACTTTCATGACATCCAGTAGCAGCTAGTGAGATAAACTGTCGGAATGGACAGATTTTCCAGCAGTAAGGTCACCCATTTCGACTGGAGCACAGAAATAAGCCTGCTTAATTCAGTAATCCAAATCAGGGTTTGCTTGGAGTGTGAAAAGTTGACAAATTCTTTATGTTAGCAAATACGGACTTAAAAACAAAGCTGTAGCTGGGGTCAGCAGAGCTTTCCCTTGGACTGGACAGTAACTAATGCATTTTCCAGGCTGAAGGGAATTGCTGAAACTGGTTCCTTAAACTAAAAGATATTACCAGCTGCATAATTGGAGGTGGCCAGAAATTCCTGAATCAGTTCCACTGTAATGCACACCTTTTACATACACTGAATTGCAGAGGCGATGCACATTCCAGCATCTATTAATTCCTCTTCATAATGTAGTTCTCCATGTCCAGTAAAACTGTATTTGTTCTGTATGATTCCCTTTATAAAATGCCAAAGGAAGGCTCGCCCCCCAGGTAAAAACCTGCTGCTAAAAACGTCTATCCGTATGTTATTCTCAGAGATACAGGTGACTGCAGGCAGTATGGAGCCCTGTGCCGATGAGAAAGGGGATGTCCCAGGCAGAGGCAGTGGGAGACTGGCGGGGAAGCAGCAGCTTGGTTTTGCTCCAGTGGGTTGTCCAGTGAGTGATTCCTGCTTCCCCTAAGGCTGCCTCTCATTAGCATGAATCGAGGGAAGGGCATAAAAGACTTCAGTTCATTTGGAGTCTGGAAAATCTTTACTTCAAAATGACAACCAAAGTGTTCTGGCTCCTCTGCTTTGTCATTAGATTATCTTCTAGCTCCGTGGCTGGTAAGTCTATTAACATTCGAAGCAGGGCTGGGGCATATTTGCCTTCAGGATCAGGGAAGGCTGAACACGTTACTACATTTCTTGCCCGAGCAGCCCTCTATAGCTGTGGTCTTTTCAGCAAGCGGTAGAAATAACCAGGTAAGGGCTCAAGAGAGAAACATTTCAACACGTTTGTGGGGTGGGAATGTAAATTGCAATCTTTGATTTGTGCTTGAAAGAATTAAGAGCACCTGCCAAAAGCAGGCAGGCAGCTGGTGCCATGAAGCCTGCTAGCCATCACTCAGCAGCTGGAGTTTGACTTGCTTCTGCTTCTGGGATTTTTATGTGTTTGACTTTTCTCTTTTAAGCCTCCCTCCCCTCACCTGTAAACTCCAGGTTTCTAATTTATTTCCACATGCTCTGTGCTTATCTGTGTCTGAAGCATGCTGTCCTAAAGGGGTTATTGGCAGAATAGAAATATCCATCTATTCCAGTGGGAAAGAGCTGATTATGTTGCAGTTGTATTGCTTAGGTTGCAAGAGCTAGACAGGAGTATGCTGGTGTTGGAGAATGATCTCAAGGTTCTGAATAGATTGAGTAGAGAAAAACAAACTATTTCTTGTTACACTCCATGGCAGGAGGGTTGGAATGAGATGATCTTAAGGTCCTTTCCAACCCTGACTATTCTATGATCGTATGAGAAGGCATGATAAACTGGTAGGGAAGTATATTGATAACACCAAATCCAAAACACCTGTTCAGAGATCACAGCTTCATATTGAACCATCTCCAAAACACCCTTGCCTATTGCTTTCTTTAGCTTGGACTTCTTCCACCCCGTTCTTCATGGACATTCTTTTGACTTTATGTGTGGCCAGCCCAGATATCAGAGAATCTTTCCCATGACAGCAGCTGGTGAGAGCAAAGGGGGAGAAGTGGCAAGGTCAGCAGTTGAGTCAGTTATAGAAGATAAACCAGGACGTTATTCATCTGTGTATGTCAAATATCTCTTTTCACATAAGCAGTTAGGATCAGCCTCCCACATGATGCTAACCACAGACAGTGAACACCCAGAAAGCGGCTGTGTGTGGGTGAATGGTTTTAAAACTCTCTGTCTAACTAAAGGCATGCAGTAGAGGACTGAAGTAAAAGGAAAATGACCTGCAAGAGGGAGTTTCTCTCTTCCCAGGTTAGGTGGAAGGTCATTTTGCTTTGTGAGGTCCAAGTGATCAACGTGAAGGTATAAATGACAGCTTAGGTGACTGCCCAGCTTGTGTGAACAGTGTCATTAAGCCTTCCCATCTTTCACTAGATTCACAGACACTTTCTTTCTCAACCCTTGTCCTCTCAGCTTAAGAAAAGCCTTGAAATGATGGTTACTCAGCAGCAATAGCCTAGCTACCAGTACTGCTACTGCACGGCTCCATAGTGGAAAAGTCAGAGATCCAAAACTGTGGATAAAGATCTTTTCAGTAGTGTTCAAAGCCAAGGAAGAGTACAAATGACACTGTTAATAAGGCATCCCATGGATGGGAAAACCAAATAGTTCTCTTGTCATGGTCTTTTAAACAAGCATCCCAAATGGCACTGTGAACCTTGTTTCCTCAGATGCTCCCTGGAGATTCAGGCTTTTGAGAAAATGGTTTGTTTTTAATTTGCAACAATAATAAAGTAAAAATGCAAATCTGTGTTTTGCTCACACAGCTGCATTCTCTGTGCTGGGCCTTCCATGTCTGAACACAGAACAGGAAGCTCTACTATGTTTTATCTGTTGAACTATTTATCAGTTGCATTTCTTATTGTTGAAGGTCTCACTGACAGAGTAGGGCCTCCAATCTGCCAGGCACTTCCCATTCAGGAGCAGCAAATTTAAAGTGCTAATTCTCATCTCCATTTCTTTGTGTGTAGGATCCCTGCCCTACACTGAGAAACATCATCAGACTCTCAGCAAAGATGCTTATAGCTCAGCAGACACTGCACCAGGCCACATCAAACTGCCAGCCTGGGGCAGCAGCAGCACCAGAGAGAACCACACAGAGCACTGGCTCCTGCCCTCCACTGACCTGCAGCAGCCAAAACCTCCTGAAATCACCTTCGTCTCCCCAGACAAAAAGAAACGCACCAAACCTGCTCTAGAGAACAGCACGGGGCTGAGGAAACACCTCCTGCAGTATGGAGGGGCCCTGCCACCAGAGAGCATGACTGGGGGGCCTGCTCCTGCCTCCTTTGACTTCAACCACGCCAACAGAAAGCATGCGGACAGGCAGCTGGCTGAGGCTGCCAACAGTGTCTCGGCTCACTTCCGCCATGCGATGTCTTCCTATCACAAGATGACATCTTTAGTGGAGGCTCATCGTTTTCCAGATTCTGGAGCAGCAGAAGCAGGTGATCCTAATGCACTGGATCACTTCAACCGACCAGGCAAGATAATCCCCTACAAACATACCGATTCCTTCCAAAAGATCACCAAACCCTCCTGGGCCACCAACCACTGGTCATCCAGCTTGCTGTACCACCTCAGCACACTAAAGAAAGGTAAGAGGACAGAGTGCTTTGGCAAGGGATATTGTGAGCTTTAGGAAGGTTGGGGGGCAGAATTTGGGTGAAATACCCTGTCCCTCAGCCTGTGTGCCTGTTCTAGATGGTGATAAGGAGAAGGCATGTCTCACTGAGTGCAGGAAAGAGAGAGATGAAGTGGAGGCCTACTGCATGAGTGAATTTGGTAAGTTGTTGTCCTGCACGAACCACACGGAACAAAACACAGACCACCTTTGTTCATCTATTGCTGACATTTCACTTCTGCTTTTAAGATGCTGTTTCACTGAATATTAAATAATGAGTAAGTACACTAAGAGGACCCATCACAGCTCTTTGTAGATGTTCTAAGACAAACAGAGTCTTACATTTCCCTACCTTAGATTAGTATTGCTCTTTTTAGTGTTTCCTCCCCTTCCACTCCCAGGAGGAAGTCAGTGTTCTTGCTGCTGGTCAACAGAATTGAAAAGACCAATTACTTTAGATACTCAAGGATTACACATTGCAGCCGTGTTACTTACCTCTTACTATTAGAATGAGTTTGTGATTTTGGGGGCCAAAGTTTCAAATGACAGTAAAACGGTAAACCAAACAAAAATAAAACTGTGATCCTCTCTGTATAAAGGATCCTCCTTAAAGTTCCTTAGGATTCCATGTCTTTTGTGCTTGTAGTACTTGTGTCCAAGTTGATGTAGCTGAAGATGGTGGAAAATAGCCCAGCATTGCTCAACTGTGTAAGAAGCAGCATTTTCTACTGAAATCTTGCCTTGTGATTCTGAAGTTGTGAAAGAGATACCAACTTTTTCTCACAGTATTTTAAGAGATAAGCAAAATACATGCCTATTGGTAACAGATGTTTCCATTTGTAGAATATAAACACGTTACGGGACATCTGTTTTCCCTGAATGGAGAAGTCAGGAAGTGCTTTCTACAACTGGTGTATTCTGTATTTTTACCACTCTCATGCATTCCTGTCAAACGTAGGTCTGACAGTGACCCGGCTTGTGTGTATTTAGCCTGTAACACATAGCTGTTTTATGTCTCTTAAATTGAGAAGGACAGGTAGGAAAAATACAGAGCAGCCAAGATGTCATTGCAATGATCAGGAGGAGCTTTTCATTTCCTTACATTTACAGTGCAGATTAAAGAGTAAATATGACTGAAGTTCCTGCTCAGTGAGGCAGGAACACCAGAAGCCCTGTGTGCCTTACCTGCCCAACACGTTTGTTTTCTGACTGCTGGAGTCAGCTCAGCACTTGTCAAAACCAGAACCTGGATAGGGAGTATGATGTGATTGAAGGCAGAACATGGCCTGCTTGGTGCCCTGACCTCCTGGGTGTGACAAGGGCCTGTTCTTTCAAAAGTGAAAGTGTTTCATTAACAGGTTGTTGAGGTTTAAATTTGAGTATTTTACTTTGTTAGGTAAATGCATCCAATTTTTGTAGGGAAAACAGTACTAAAAACATCACTTCCTTTGAAACATCTTATAAACTCCACTAAGAAACATCTCAGACCTGTAAAGCACAAGGTTAGTAACTGAGCAAGAACTAAGGTGATGATCTCACCAGATGTGCTGGTTTGAAGCAACTCCTGCTTTGAAGACTGCCCACTGAGCCAGAGAATTTCTGACACTTCACAGCATTTTAACTGGCAGCCTTCACATGTGCCCTGAGTACCAGGATACATAACCTGATGCTTCCTTTTTGTTTCCCCCCTTCCTCAAACCAGCAGTGAACGGGATCGTTTATAACAAGGAAAAACTGGGGAATGGCATCCACCTGATCACGCTTTTGGTAAACAACAATGGACTGTACAAGATGAGTCGCCTCTATACTACTCCTGATTCCTTCTTCTTTCGAGTTCACATTCTAGTTGTGGATCCTTTAAACTGCAGTAAACCGTGTCTGGACTTGAAAATTGGTAAATAATTCCAGCTAAATCCATTGCACTATTCCTCCTGCATGTGGTGCAGTTTGAGTCTGCCCTAGTTTAATAGGCTTAACCGGCCTTGTTCTGAAAATTTGGGAAGAAAAAGTGTTTACTCTTAAACTGGAGGGCTTCTTCCATTCTAAACTTTCAGAAGAGAAGCAGCTGTGTGAAGAAGTCGGGTTAAGAGCATAGTCCTTTCTTAACTTTATCCAGTTCCAAAATGACTGCAAGAGATTTCAGGATTGATGTCTAAATGGCCCAGTTTTCCTCCTGAATGCAAGTTTATCAAATACCAGTATTTTCCCCAAAAAAGCTTCTAGTTGCCGTACAAGATAGCAAATCATTATTTCCGTGCAAGCAAAACCCAAAAGCCACACTGGTGTTCAGGGCACCACTGTCTTAAGCTGCACATCAGGGGTACAACTTCACATCTATTCCTAAACCTGCTGCCCTTAGCACCAGTACAGTGAAGGAACCCATGCTTTCTTCAGGGCACAGATGTCTCGTTTGTTTTGCAGGCAGCAGATACATCGTGATGGGTCAGATCTACCACAAGAGACGACAGATCTCTGCAGACCTGCTGCCTTTCCTGCGAGGCCGCCTGAGCCCGGGGGATGGTTTGCTTTGGAGCGGCAGCAGCTATGTGAAGAGATTCAACAGGAAGAGGAACCGCAAGGTGCTGGCGGCTCACACCAAATGCAGATAAGGCTACAGTAACATCCCTCTGACAGGCAGCAGCAGAATTCACCAACCAGAATAAACCTGGCCGTGGTTTAGCAACAGCAGGACGTAGTTATCCTTATGTATGAAGCTGGTTGTGATGGGACACTTGCTCTTGTGCTTTAGCAGACACTAATAGAATATCTTGTCTAAGGTACCCATAGATGGTGAAGTTCAGCACGAAACTCCATTTAGGGAACATTAATTTGCTGTCTCTGTTCTCAAAGCCACAGGTTGTTACTGCCTCCCCCACTCCAACATACCCCTAAATAATCTGTAGGAATTGTAAAGTAAAATTCTGGAGGTGTTGTTCTAGGTACACCAGAAGTAACTGCACTTTGAAACCCTTAACCTCGAACAAATGTTAGATGATACCACAGCTTTAGCTGTAGAGGACATCCATAGTGTTTTCACACAACTCTGCCTAAACCATTACAAATACCTGAGCCGGAAGAAAGCAGCAAAACCAAGTTCCATCTGTATCGTTTTGGTACCCTTAAGTATGTCCATGCTACTTTTAAAACCCACATTAATTCTTCAAACAGAGCTGGATTTTCACATGAAGCATACAAAATAGCTATGTGACTGTATGAATACACTAACTGAAAGCAAATCAAGTAACTGCCCAACACAAATGCCCAATTAGGCTTACAATTAGCAGCACTAGTTCATGCCAAGGAAAGCAAAATGAGCACAACTGCACGCCTGGTTACGCTGTCAGTTCCTTAAAGGCTCAGCCCTCGAACCATGCACTGAATGCCCTTTTCCCATGAGAAGTATTGCTGAGTTTGTACTTTCATATCACTAAAGTTACGTTTTGAATCAAGGATACAATCTTTAGTGCCTTTAAAGTGGAGAGATGTTGGAACCTATGAAACCACTGCAAAGGGGATTGCGATGTTTACTGTCCCAGGAGTCAGATTTCACAAATTGTAAAGTCTTTAAAGGAAACTAATAAGATGTTCTTGGGGTTCTGGAAGATCCAAAAGGTTTATGTAATGGTATTAAACAAAGGCATCTCCTCACTTCGCAGGCTGGCTGGGGATTCTGAGATAGGTATTTATATATAAAAATGGGTAAAAACAAACCCCAATCATACACTGTTACATGTGATGTGACCTGGAAAAGGAAGCAGTGGCTTCTACAAGCATTTTGTTTTGAAGCAAAGGTAGCTCTAACAATTCTACCTTGCACATCTGCAGCTTGATTTAACATCACTGCCAAGCTATGGGCGACAAGTCACACTGTGTTTCTACACGAGCCAAACACCAAGAGCAAGCACTATAGATTTTGGGACTCAAAAAGCTGTTACTATAGGACAGAAATTTACTTGTAGCTTGTGTCTATCCAAAAAATACAGTCTCAACTTTTGTTACATGAAACATTTTGCATGGTGCAGAGTGTACATAGATGGAATTTTCCTGAGAGACTTTGAGGGGGCTCTGTTTGGCAGAACAACTGTCCCTGGCAGGGAATCAAAGCGCTGGGGCGGACTGGGAGAGACAGGAGAAGGAAGGAGGAAGGGTTACATGCGCATCTCAAGTTTCTCTGTTTTCCACTGAAGTCCAGGGACTAACCAGCGAGTCCTACAGACATCCCTTTGCCCTGAACAGGCAATGAAGCACCACTCCCCACCCCGGAGACATTACTGTAATCGAAAACAGGCAAAGCGTGGGTACAAGAATAACATCCATGAGGCTGTATCTCATTTTGATTGTCTCTTGGAAGAGGTAAATAGAAGGAAATCAGGGCCTCAGTAAGATGCCAGTAACTGACACACAATGTCTGCACCACTCTCCAAGAAGCAAAAGAAACCCAAGCCGTGATAGCTCACATTATCACAGTCTGTGTTATATATGTGACCATTTTGAAACAATTGTTGCAGTAATTCATAACAATACAAAGAGCAGCATTACAGAATAGAGATGACAGAACTTTGGAACTTACCATGCTTTTAGGGAAGTGCCTATTAATGACGAGTGATGCATTTTCAGTGACACCACTATCAAAGACCATCATTAATAAATCAAGAAATGTACCTCAACTCACTGGCAACTGAAAACACTAAAACCAGGCTCTTGCAACAATTATATTGTATGTATGGATTATTTCCCTAATCAACCTGATTCATTGGAAGCTATACATCATCTGGCAAAGCCAGGACCTATATATAATATCATTATCAAATGTTTCATTAGAAATGCCACCAAATCCATGTCAAACACATCACTTTATTTGTCTAGGATGACGTGTCCTATAAGGTACAAAAAAGTACTCTTCAGTTTGCCACAATTTGTTAAAAACAGCCATTTAATGCCTACAGGTAGGAAAGTTTCAAATCATGTCATAGAGATTTATAGATGAATAAATAGTACAGAAATACTGTGATGTTCTGATGAGATGCAGGGTATGTTCAAATGCTGTTAGAAGTGGAGAATTCCCCTTGTTGCATTAAACCCACAATGCGTACAATATGCAGCATCTCTGTTAAAACGCCAAAGGACAACAGAACCTAAATGCAACTACTCTTCTTTAACTCCAGAAGCATAAATGGATTATTGTTTTCACATTGAACAGTTATTTTTCATTTCCACACAGAGGTTTAATGACATTTTTATGTACAAAACCACGCAGGTTTTTAGTAGATAAAATTACCCAGAAGAACCTGTACACCTGAGCCTGGAAGTGTAAGAAAGTGTGGGCAGTAGCAATGTCTTTTTAAGAAAGATAACAGAAGAGGTTCTTGCATAGCAAGGTGTGAGGTTATACCCAAAAGGAGCTTATCCATAAAAGAGGCAAATCCCAGGTCACTGTAGAACGGAAGTCAGCTGTGAATTAGTGCAAAAGCTAGTCGAATGGTCCAAGAGCCGCATACAGACCATGGCTGGTAACCACAGGCAGGTCAAATGTGCAAGTCAGCGACAGACGCAACGTGAAAGCAATAAATGGGAAGGAGAAAGCAACATCATCAGCAATTTGCATCTTGTGCTGACTTCCCTCTGCCCCTCTCGGCAGCACTCCTCGCACAGGAAGCAGTGGAGCAGCCCTGAAGGAGATACAATTACAGTGGTGCTTCCCGTTCCTACAGCGCTTGGCAAAGCACCGCCAGTGCAGCGACGGGCAGCGATTCCCAAAGTACTTCCTACCATGTGATCTGTTATAGGAATTTCAGCACCATTAGAAATCTGCTAGAGGGATGACAGCTGCTTTGGAATGCAACATAGTAAACACTGCCCTTGGAGCAGAATGAAGTTAAGATCTCCCTGGTCACCCCCACCCCTACCACTTTGCAGTGTCTACGCTTCCGAACAGATCCCCGAAGTGTTACAAACGTATTAGTGCACACGCAGAGACACCTACATGTGTGGGGAGAACAATGATCTCCATTTATTTTGTTTCATATACATCCATATTTTGAATTTTAATACAAAAGAAAAAAAAAATTAGAATCTGACAAATGTTTACAAACAAGATACCTTCAAATAGATTTTACTCATTTCAGTCTGGTGCAGAGTAAATGACAAATTGTACTGTTATATTCAAGGCAACAGAGTCTGTAGTCCATGACCACTTAGCCCAACTTTTATGCAAGCTTAATTGTTTTTATCTACCATGAATGATAAACTCCTTGTTGATTCCCAGTTCTGTGTGTGTGCACATGTGTACATAGCAGCTCCTTTCATAGAAAGAAAAGACATCTAGAGGTCTTCTTGTACTTTTACCTACAGGAATCATGTTAAGATACAGAATGGATTACATGTAACCGGGGCTGGATTTTATAAGAAAAAATAATTAGCTGACAAATGAGGGCAGCAATAAAAAAGCGTCTTTTTTGCAACAATAAATAAATACAGTCAAAGTTTTCTGTGTGGACTTTAAACCAGCTTCTTCACTGAAGAACAGACGTGGCATTTCCATGGAGTTAAACGTGACCCCATTTACTGTATCTTTTTTCTTGCTCTCTTTCTCTCTCTCCTTCAACAAAACCAAGTTTTCCTGCTTCTGCCACAATAGTACAACAATTTGATCTTGACAAGAAAGTGGTGCTGCTGATTTTTATCTCTTTGTCCTTTGGACAAAATAAGCCGAGAATATAATCTGACTGTTGTGACCAATAAAAACGCAGTTTACATCAAGTCTCGTCAGGATAACCTGACTAAAAACATCTGGCTTCTTTATTAAAATCTTTCAGACAACCAGATTCTTGCTCGGGTGTGTTAGCTTAAACACGCTGAACTCTAAGAAGCTGTAGACTGCAGTTTGTTGTTATGGGACCTGCAGAATGCAAGAAAGTGAAGAATTAAGCACCCTTCAGTTTGGAGAACACAGTTGCTGCAAGGTGTCACCACGGGCAAAGCACAAGGAGGGAATTACCACCATGCTGCTTCCATTTAGTTTTTGCCCCTTCAGAAAAAAGGGAACACTGCAAATAATTGTCTCTGAGCTTTAAGCACAATTTCTCCTCCAGGATACAAATATCTCAGTGCTTGTAAAATGCAGTTTTGGAATACCCTATCCTCTCATATTTACATAATAGTTGTTCATCAAAAGGGAAAGCAAAAAGCCCATTTCTAATCGGGAATATTTATAATAACATATTCTTCGTTTAAATTTATTTAAGAAGTCTTTGGATTAACTTAATAGAAAGAACTGAACAAAATCACATCGTTGCTGATCAGAGCTCAGCAAAACTCCTCTTGGACATTCACGGTTTTATTAGTGACTGAAAACAAGACAATCAAATACACGGCTTCCAGATGAATTTTCCACTTTTCTCAATACAGTATTTGATGAATGGGACATCTGTTTTTGTTAATACAGTTCTGCTCATCAGTACGACTGCAGGTAACAAAAACCCAACAGCATTTACTCTTTTAGACAAATGATAGGGATTTTTAGGGCAGTTTCATGTCATTGAATTGGACAAGAAAAGAAAGTGACCCCAACATGCAGTTCTGATTCCAGTTAAAAAGTTCAGACTAAACATATCACAATCTGCAAGAAAAGAAAGAACATGGATGGTATAAATGAAACCCAACAACAAATCCAATGCAGCAATGAAGTTAGTGGATGCTGGGTAACCAGCTAAAACAAGGTGACAGAAACACGAGGCGAAAGCTAACTGATAAAACCATTAATGCAGTAATAAATGGGAAAGAAAAATGGCAGAGTGATGAATTTGAACTCATCGCTTCTTACCAACCCTACCTTCATTGTGCATAGAAAACCAGACAGCTTCACAACAAGGGCTGCAGAAGCAGTGAAGCTTTCAACTTCGTTAATTACAGAAGGATGTAATCCTGTTTTAGTACCTTAGACTAGCACTCTGCCATGGTTTTGACTGCTACAGTTGGATGGACCAAGTTAACTACTACATATACAGTTTCCAAATAATGCTGAAAGGCATCCAACATTTGTGACTCAGTCACAGCTGGCTTGTGTTGGAATACAGCAGTGATCCAGGGAAAATCTGCGGATTCCGTTAGTGTTTGGAGGAACAGCTGTAGTAAATACCACATTAGAATCTGACTAGTGCTGTACAACTCCTATATACGTGCCACTAGATGGAACAGGCACGCAATAGGAAAACGTGGAGTTACATGTACTTTTTCAGGCATGTCCGTGTTAGGGAAAAATCGACCTCCATCCTTCCACAGAAAAACATGAAAAAAAGAAAGTTTAAATAGCAATTTTGAATTGTGCTTCGTTTTCCATATCCTACTTTAAACCTTATTCCATCCATTTCAAGTAAGGCCTAAAAAGGTGAGAGCAGTAGTAAAAACTGAAGTATTTTAACTTCTTTCATTGGACAATACATTTCATGGAAGGATCGTCTCTTTTTAGCAATGAAAAGCATTTACTGCACAACAGAGCATTATCAGGACTCAGGATTTATCCTGAGCAGAAACTATTCCCATTCAGTTTTCTGTGCATGGAGACACAAATCCCTGCATGAATGCAAGGTAAGCTTACAAAAGCATCGAGGAGATTGTAGGGGACAACAGAACGTTTGTGATTAGGAACACTTCAGCTTACCTGCTTGCCTTAAATCCTTTTAGTTTCTGTACAAAGAATGATTCGAGAACTTCTGCACATTGGTAAAAAGGGGAGTCACTTGGATTGTAGTAACGACAGTTATCAAAGATTTTGGTCATATCTGCCACAAACTCCGTGACTTTCTTGTAGTAACGTTTCAGGATCCTCTCCTCCATGGTGGCAAGGTCTTGAAAGAAACCAAACATGGTTACAATGACACGTTTTCATCCTCAACACAAGTTTACATTGTCAAGCGTGTGGCAAACAGCCTATCAGAATTAGCTGCTTTTGACATGGTGACACTACGAGGTCTCCTTTAGAATAAACACTCATGAGTACGTTAAGTGCGGCTGAATTGAAATGCGAGCATCAAAACGACCTTGGAAAACTGAGGTCTTCTGCAGGAACTATTTGCTTTTTCTGAAGAAATTAATGGAGGAGGGGGAAAAAGACAATCTGGATTCAGTTACTTGTATTTTATTGACAAACCTTCACTGAGACAGCGAGGGTCATACATGTGCATGTAAGAGCTCTCTAAACCTTCTGATCATGACTTGTTTTAAATGAATTATCAATTTTCAAGGGCATATGTGCATTATCATGTCCCAGATGAAGGAGATTCAAGTGCAGGATCATGCAAAATGCTAGTGCTCTCATTCTTACTAAGTAGACACATTAGCAAGACTAGAATGGTGAAGTAAGCAGTAATTGTCCTATTTTAATGCAAATGTAAATGAAAACGAGGGAGAGGAACAAGATCTGTCAGTTACAGCTGTGTAAACATAGAGTGGTACTTTTAGCTGGAAAACCAGTGACCTGCCCTTGGAAAACGCCCTTAAAGTGCTTATTTTGAAATGCCACTAATGCCATAATGCGTGAAAACAAATGTAGATGGGCCTGGACCACCAAGTGTATTTTACAGGTATGTAGTTGTATACTTACAAGTCTCTTTTCCTGCTGGTCAAGCCAGAAAGGACTCAATGCACTTTGGTTTATTTCGTTCGAACATCATATGCTTCATTATGTTACTATTTGAGCTTTCATTATAAATGATGCAATAGAAGCTGTTCAGCATTTTCATAACAGCCCAACCCAAAACTTTGTAACAGAGGACACAATTTCTAAGCAAAACATTCTTTTCAGTCATCACACTATGACTTTGCTAAGATACTAAATATAACTTTCCTATTTCTAGGCTCAGTGAGGAGTAGGTGGGAAAGCTCAAATGATACAGCTCTCATTGAGACATATGTAAAGGTATTGGTTCAGTACGTGTAAAGGAATAATACTGAACAACACCATTTCTGGCAGGAGGTGGATATTCCCAAGAGGTTTCACATTTACATGTTTATCTAGCTTATTCCCAGCTAACTGGTAAGGCCTGGTAAGATCAGAGTAAAACACTGTAAAGCCACAGCGTCTCCTCTTCCACTTTCTCCCAGATACACTAAATTTGAATCAATTCTTGCTCATACAGCCTTGAAGACAAATTACATACAATATGAAATTTAATATATTATCAAGTTAGATGAAGATAGCTTTAAACTCCATCATTAACTGTATTTGCACCACGTCTTCCTCAAACTCTAGGGCAAATACTCCACAAATTATAGGAGGAACTGATGCACAAAGGCAGAAGAACCCAAAGCAAAGAAAACCACAGCAAAACTGTCCTCTTGAAATAAAGTAATTTAAAACCAAGAATTCAATCCTGCACCCCTGAATTTCAGGTTATATGTCAGACTGGCATATTTAGGGTTAAGGAGTCAGCCGAGATACAGCTACTCTATCAACCCCCAGGAACTTCTGAATAAATCAGTGATAGATCACATTGTGCAAGAACTGCAAGAACTGTGTGTATTGCAAAACATGTCTTCAAGATCCTGGGCTGGAAATGGTCAGCAGGTTACTCATTTGATATTCAAACCTCCCACTTCACTCACTCAGAAACACTTACCCATTGGTTCTTTAATAACACCATAATAATCTGGTGCATCATTGGGATCTACTGGTTCTAGGAATGGCCATGCCATCTTGTGAGCCTGTCAAGAAACCAAAATACAACTGTGTAAAAAATTCAGTTAAATGAGCACTATTTAGTAGTTAAATATTTTCATTATACCTTTATCTGTTGGGATCTAGAGTTGGATTTACGGAACTACTGCAGCATTATATGAAAAGATAGCACTCATCTGATGACTGCGTTAAGTTTTAAGGCTCAACGTCAATGGGAGTACTTGGTCTTCAGAACAGGAAACTGAATTTCAGACAGAATAGGACACTGTGCTGGACTGGCTGCACAGAAAAGTGTGTACTGAGTTTACTGAGTGTGCCTGGCACTTCACCCCTAGAAATCAGCCACTGCTTTCACTTCCAGTGCTGTAAAGTTAATCTGTTTTAATGAAAGTCTGCAAAATACAAAGTAATGCAAAATACTGAGGATTTCTGTTACCACACAACAATTTTACCAAAACTCTTCATAGTTGTAGCAGAAAAGGCATATCTGGGAGTGACAAACAAATGAGAAATGTTGTAATTGATGTAATTCTTACTATCAGAATGCCATCATTTACTTTCCATGAGAATGCCACTGAAATCTAACACCTCAGAGATTAAAGCACGGAAGTATAGATTAGAAATCATAGAAAACTCATGTAAGAAGTGAACATTGCACCTTCTACGTCCTGTGCAGCTGGGCTTCCACTCTGCCTCTTTTGGTATTCTACGTAAACCCACTTCCTCAAAGAGCCTTCCACTGTTCAGTTTCATTAACTCAGGAGCGGTGCTATATAAGCTGTTGGCAGTGTTCCCCAGCACATCAATGCCCATCAAGTTTGTAGCTGACAAAGGGCATTTCTCACCAAAAAATACCCCTTTTTATAAAGCTTCAAAGCTAAGAGAAACCAAAACTGACCCCAAGACTGTCCTATACAGTAAAGCATTCCTCTGCTGCAGTCCTTATTCTCACCTGTAAGGAACGCAGTACTCTTCTTAAACCTTCGTAATCTTTATCAGTTAGTGGGCTGAGGACAGTCATGGCATCTTCTGTGGACTGGCATTGTGGACACACATACTCGTCAATGAGATCTGCCTCACTTTGTAAAATGCCAACACAGCGCCCGTGATACCAGTTCTGACATCGGTCGCAGCCAATGTAAAATCTGTGAGATCAAAACCAATGTCAGTGACTTGATCTGCTGAATTTAAAGGTTACATTTAAACACATAAACCTGCAATCCCTGCACACGAGCAAGATACTTGGCAAGATTAAGTACAAGAGTGTAAAATGATCTTTCAGACAGACAAATTCTAATTACACTATTCAAACTGCATTTGTCTTTACAGACTAAATCACAGACCATGTCAAAATCAGTTCCTGCATTTTACACCAGGCACTTTGGAGCAACCAAGATTTCAAAAGTCATTCCTCTGCTTTCGAGTTGGAAGGAACAGTGTTAATGTCAGAACTCACACCCAACCAGCATCCAAACCAATTCAGGATGCATTTTGCACAAACTAGTCTACAGCAAGAGCTCGTTTCACTCTGTACAAACATCTTGCATAGGGAAGCTTCAGTCTTGCAGTTGCACACAGAAGGAGTATCCTGTGCCACAAAGCCTTACAGTAAAGGATACCAACCATATACCCCCATACGAAAATGATGCTTTCATCCAGATCAGATTAAAACACAACAAAATCCACTAAGTATGTTTGTCTTTTAATCTTTCTAACCATCCCTTGTTAAAGAAATAAAGAAAAACCAAATCAACCCCCATTTAAAGCACTTATTTAAAACCCAATGCATTGTGACCACCCTGAAAACGTCCCTTTCCCTCAACATTTACGGTACACAAACATTTTGGAGAGGAAGACAGTTACTGAAAAGCAATTTGTATTACAAACGAGTACAACATATGCAGAATAACTTCTTTGTTTTTTCTTTGCAAAGAACAGGTAACCACAGTTTGCTACCTAAACATTAAATAAGAGGTTCTTATCAGAACTCACTGTGACTCATCATAAGGTGTTCTGCAGATACAGTACAATTCCTCACTGCTGCCCTCTTGTGCCCGTTTACAATCATTACAGATGTACACATCCATTTTCTTAGCCTCCTTTTCTGTGATGCCAACACATTCTCCATGATACCAGTTAGTACAAAGATCACAGCCAATATAGAACCTAAAAGTATTCACAATGAAAATGACAATGTAATTGTCATTTCAAATGGCATGGCACTTTTCCCTGCATTTCTCTCTGATGCACTGTCTTTGCTGCCCTACTTTCTTCAATTGTCGCAGTTTTCCCTGCTTCCTAGCATTCTATCCTTACAAACTAACATCTCACACTGCAGCTACACTGTCAGTAAGGTCGCATGGGTCAATTTTAAATTGACAGTTCATTTAAATGCACAGCAATTTGGAACCAGACTTTAGAACAAAACTGGGCTAAAAAGGTCTGTCTTCAATCTGCCTGCGGAGAACTGTAAAAGGCACAAAAAGACAAGGCCAAAGGGAAAGATTTACATTTTCAAAACCGCAGCTCAAAAGGCACTGAAACGTTTCCTTCAGATTTGAAAATGTAGCTCTCAGTTAATTTAAAAAACAAAAGCAAAGCGCAAACACCAACTAGGAGTTACAAGTACGCTACGAAGAACATGCATACCAGCCATGTGTAGGATACATATCGGTATAACATGATACGAAAGAAAATGGGGTCAGGACATGGGCATAATTGAATTGGTTTTTGGGGATGGGGAACTCACTGAACAACAGATCTTAAATGACTCAAAACTGCAACAAATTGCAATGGGACCATTCTTCAGAGAATAATGTCTACTCTCAGACACAGCTATGTGACGGAACCAGATGTGGTATGACACGAAGTGAAGGGAACCAGGTACACAATCATGGGAATGGGACCTTGCACAGAATGATGTGACAAAACCGTAAAACATTATGCAAGGATGTTTGTCATTTTGTGTATGGAGAGCTCAAAACATACCTCTGACTAGTGACAATCAACCAGATGGGCAAAGTTGCACATCCATTCTTTCTGCCTAAGCAAAAGCAAGCTGACTCAGAACCTTGACCTTCCTGGATTTTTGGGTACCACTGACCACCTGCCATGTGCTGCTGTAGGAATTACTGCTGTCCTAGTCTATCAGTCTGCAAGCATCACCAACCAACACAGTGTACTACCAACAGGACCGCAGCTAGCACATCCTACAAAACAAGCACCTCTAATTTCTTGGGCTTCAGCATACACCCCAGATACTCAGATCCTGCCTTTTCTCTTAATTTTCAGTCAGGCAAATCCTTAAAAGAAAAGAAAAGCAATCACAGAACCCAACCTGCCATAAAGAACGGACAGATACAGCTCCTTCTGACAGCCACCAACAGTGATCCACCCTGCCTCCTCTTCCCAAAAGGGACAGTGTCTGTTTGCTCCCAGTGACCCGGAAGCACATTCATGCTTAGGTGTAGATGCTAAACCTTGCCACTAGATGTGTGACAGGTGCCACATTAACTTATTAGTTAGAATCTAAGACAGATTAGTAAGAATCTAATCTTACTGACCATCCTTGAAAACCATCTGAGCGAAGCCCTATAACCCTGGAGTTGCTCAAACGAGAACAAAACGTGTGTTACTGCACATCTCCCACGACACAGAACGGCTTCTGAGGATTTATTGCATCCTAAAAAATCCATAGGGTATTCACAAAATACCACAAGTCAGCACATTTCTCTTTTCTGCAGTAGAAAAGAGACACCAGCACAAAGAAGATGCCTATACAGGTATACATGCATATATATAAGTAAGATTCAAAAAAGTCTACCAGAAAACTGTGTTAGAATTTGCCTATCCCCTTTCCAAACAGTGAAAGGCCAATGGAGCTCAACAGCACACTCATCATTTGTAAGAACATAAAAACTTAGAATTCACAAAAAGCAAGCAGCAGAACTCAATCCCATTGCTGAGGATACTAAGTTATTAACATTCCATTTTCTTCACGTTTTAGTCTGTGCATTTAAGCACAGTTTTCTATTCACACTATCAAAATTCACTCTATGATCACATTTGTCATCAGTTTACTCAAATGCCCACGAGAGTCAACAGACCTGTTTAGTCTGCCAATCCAATCCTTTTGCTCACAGAATTCATTCATCCCTTTTCATGTTTGTTACAGTTCTTTCACTTAAATAACAGTGAATTAACAACCAGGGCATCAAACTGCTATTTCTATAGTAGTGGTAGCACAGAGAGCAGTCCAGTATCCCACACCACAGTAATGGTCAGACCTATTGCAAAACCCAGGTAAAAAGCCCACCAAAGACCTCAACCTCCTTAAAACCAATAAATTCACACCCAAAAAAGGCTAGAAGGAACCTCAAGAGATCCTCTAGTCCTAGCCCTATTTTTGAATAAGGAACCATTACTGGAGTGAAAGCACTACTCCACTTCTATGGTTATCAGCACTTAAACCACCACCAAATGGCACCAGTTAATACTTTTTGCTACTGCCACTTGTTAAGCAGATACATACTCACTTGGAATTGGTTTGAAGTCAGACTTGACTTATATGCAGCTCTACACAGCTATCAGAAATTAACTACTGATGTTAATCACTTCCACCTAAAGCAATCCACCAAATCCTCTACTCCACCACGTACTGAATGGCTTTACTAATTTTCTATGTAGCATAAGCTTTTCCTCTTTCAGAGTCAGAATTAAACCACACAGAGCTGCAGTTTTCACTTTGTCAAATGCTGTATATTAATTTTTTTAATCAACTTTTGGGTGTAAATTACAATGTATGGAACTGCTTCTTCTTGAAACATTGTCCAAAGTGAACTGCAGTGACTCAGAACCCCCTTTACTTGGTACTGACTCACAAAAATAGGTCATTTATTGAAAGGCGGCACCAAAGGTACTTCTAAAGAACATCAGCCACTTGTCCATGAGAGACTGCTCAAACCAAATTGTCACTTGCTTCTGAGGCAGAGGCAAAATGGCAAAAGAAAGAATAACAGAGCGGAGGAAAAAAGAAAAGAGTATGTGCATGTGAGACAGAAAGGTCATACAATGGAAACATGCAAACAAGTGGAAATATAAATCACATACATTGAGAGTATAAATCAAGTATGTTAATAGCTTTGTAACTGCTAGTGGAAACAGAGACTTTATTCTTTACACCTTAGTGATCTCTGCAATAACACCTGATACTCTATCTCCAATTCTAGAACTACCTTGCACTAACAGCTAAACACTAAACCTACAGCTAAGGATTCAGAGTAAAAGGCTGTGGTGTTTACTACTCACTTAGACTCGTCATAAGGCGTTTTGCAGATGCAGTAAAGCTTTGTGTCCTTCTTTGTTTCCTTTGAGGTAGTAGAAATCATTTTCTTTTTCTTGGACTTGGACACTGATGAATCTTTCTCCTCCTCTCGCTTTCTCTTCTGGGAGGACACTGGCATTGGGACTGTGGTGGAGGAGGAGGAGGTGACGCTGGCTGTGTGGTGCTGCGGTGGCGGTGGTGGCAGTGGTGGTGGTGGCGGTGGTGCAGCAGCTGCGGCAGCGGCTGCAGCGGCGGCTGCAGCAGCAGCAGCTGCCTGGGCTCGCTCTTTTTCTCTCTTAATTTTAGATAAGTCTCTCTTTAGCTCCTCCTGAAGTGTATTAAATAGAGAGGGAGGCACTTCATAGGATTATTCAGGACAGCATCAAAATCTAGACATAAATCCCCATGCTCACCAAAAGAAAATAACTAACGGTGCTTAAAACACAGATTTTTAATGCACCTCACCTACAACTCACATAACAGTAAGGGATGATACTCTTGGCCTACTATGACATACTGGATGCAATTTATCAGAAGCTGTTTCAGGAAACAAGGTAATTTCAGTCCAGGTGAAAAACAAGAGGCACAAAGAAGGACATATATCAGTGTCACAGAGATCTGTGCATCGACAACCGCATCCTTCTGTGTTCCCTTAAACTCTCACTGAGCAAACAGATAAACACAGAAACATCCACCCCAGCTTACAATCTTTGAGAATAACAGCCCTTACCTGCACTTCAATTTGCAGTTCTTTGTCCAGAAGTGCTCTTTTCTTCAATATTTCAGCTTTCAGCTGTTCTTTATGCTTGAAAAGCAGAGCCGAGAGCTTAGAAGCATTCTGTTTACTACGCTTCTGTTCCACGCTCTCTTCTCGCTTTCGTTTCTTAGCTGCCTGTTTTTCTTCTTTGTCTATCTTATCCAGAATATATTTCATCACTTGGTTGCACACAATCATCCTGGGGAAGAAATAAAGAACAAGGACATTGTGCTGAGCTGCCCATTTATCCCCAGTTGAGAATGCAGAAACATGAAATTCTCCAGTCTCTGCAAGTTAAATCATTACATTTCTCAAGACATGCAAGGTGAATTTAGTAACACACATTGCTCCCACTCACATTTAGTTACTAGAACACCACTGGGAGGGATCAAGTCCCTAGTTAGGCTCAAGAGGGCCAGTCCCATTTTCACTTAACTGATCTGTGTACTGATCATTCCTCCCCTTTCCCCATTAAACTCCTCACAAAGCTTAAGCTTTAGAATGATGAGAGATAGCTTCATTCAGTTCAGTTTCTACAAGTTTGAAAGAGCTGGATTTGTTTATTCTGATGTAGGATGAAAGCAAGTCAGAAGCCTATTACCTTCTGAAATATATATTTCTATGCTCCAGTGACCACTACATATTATTCAGCTTTTGTGTTTGGGCATAAGGGCTGACAAATACATTTCATTTTATAGAAATCACTATTAACCAGTTCCAGTTTCTTCACTAATGACAACTCAACATTTATTTTTCAGCCATTTGTTGAACACTCCTCTATAAATCCCTTTTCCTGCTCACTTATTCTGCAATTTTCATTTATTTTCCATTTCAATTAGACAACGAATGCATTTTAGTTCTTCTGAATTTGCTTTTCTGTTGCCATTCCATGTCAAACTCACTAGAAAGCTAAATGCTTCTTGTTGCCAGAGTGACCATGGGAAAGAACTCCCATTGACAAATGAGCTGAAAGCAAACACCAAACCAGCAGTGGCTGGGACAAGCAGCTGCTTCAACTCTGCACTTGGACTCAGACATACTGTCTTTTGATACACATTTGTATTTTGGTGGCATATGTAATATACTAGCAAGTAGCACCTAGTGATACCGTTGTAATCAGCTGAGCTTGTACTCTGATTTGATGACCAAAATGTTATAGAAAACACTGTTATTTTTCCTACTGACAACACACACACTTGTGATTATCCAATTGAAGCAACTGCATGAGTGAAAAGGAGCCAGAATAACCCCAAGCACTCCAAATTTGTGTTCAGCAGCTTCAAGTGTTTGTCAAATAGCACTGTCTTCCAACTCCTACATTCCTTCTGCAGAGTGGACAAGAATGGAAATACACGGCTATGATAAAGGATAAACAAAAACCAGAGCTCCTGTTTTGCATCGAACCATTGATTCTCCACTCTGTGCTCCTTTAAGGATGGCGTTTATCCTGAATTTAAAACTGGTGGCCAGCTTCAAACACATGGAATACACTTAAAAACATAAAATTGAGAATATACAGGATTCAATTACTTAAAGCACATTGGTACGGAAGTTACTTCTGAGTGTTACTTTAACTGATTTTAAAATAGCTAGATTCCTTTAAGAGGATTTTTTCAAAGCAGTGTCTTATTCTGCCACCATTTAAACACATTATAAATGTAAAACTGTCGCAACTAAAGGTGCACATTCACCTCTGGTTTTCTTCCCTCTCAGCTGGAGTCAGTGTCTTCTTCTGCTTCAAGTGCTCTATGACAGCATTCTGTTTCATAACCACCTGTAGGATGACAGAGAACCCAAAATAAAACATGAAAGCTTTAGCCAGTATTTCATGCTGTCACTGGGAGAACCAGGACATTTCTGAGGTGGAGGAAGTGACAAAAGAAAACTGATTTTATCGGGGGGGTAGCACTTGTTTAAAGCTATTACTTGGAAACTGAATTGAAAGCTAACACCATCTCCCCCCGACAGGGTTGCCTGTTTATGTCAAGTTTAAACCTAGGGACTGTAAATTGACAGTATTCCTTCAGTGACTGGTTGTTTCATTTAAAAAATGGTAAGAACCTATTATATATGTATATTTTTAAGCCCTGCAGCCATCCAACAGCATTACATTTCAGATACCTCTTTGAAACCTCAGTTTTCTACAGCAGGCAATGAAAGTCTTGTACATGTGTTACGACCATCAGTCCTCCTCTCTACACCCTATCTTTCCTGAACTGAGAATAGACTGTCCCAGCAGATAGTGGTAGGTTGAATCCAGGTGCCAGAAGACTGCAAACATGGTACAACTGACTTGATGTGCTGAATTAAGCTACAATATTTAATCAAGTTGCCAAAAGCAATCGTGCACCAACTCTGACAGAATCAAATTAACTGCCTATCAAATGTATGAACATGGTTAACAAGAACAGGCATTTAAAATGAGATTTTTTTTTTCATTCATTAAGTTTTAATTTCCTTCTGTTAACTTTACCTGTTTCTGGATAATGTCACTTTGATTAGAAGCCTGAAGGGTGTGCTCACGTTTAAATTCTATCTGTTGCTGCTTTTTCTTCTGTTGCTGCTCCCTGAGCTGCTGAACTCTCTGCAGCTGCTCCTGAACACTAGCTGCTTGAACTGTTACCACATTCTGAATCTGGTGAGCCTGTACTGGGCTAGTTTGTTGGATCTGAATAGGTAACTGAAGCTTGATCTGCTGGGGCACACTGCCTTGTTGGGCTTGTATCTGAGCCACAACATGTGACTGAAGCTGAGAGAGAACTTGGACTTGTTGCTGAAGCTGAGGCACTGTAATAAGTTTTGTTGGAGGCTGCTGAAGTTGCAGCTGAGGACGAGTTGGGGATTGCACAGGAACCTGATTTAAACTTTGAGTAGATGCAAGGGTTGAGACCGAAGTCTGAACCTGAGGTTGTGATTGCTGCAGCTGTGCTTGAATTTGTATGGGAGCATGGGGCTGCATCTGAATCTGTTGTTGGGTTGTAGTCTGCACCTGAGCTGGTTGTTGAGGCTGGACTTGGGACTGGCCTTGTGGAAGGATTGCAGTCTGCGGCTGACTCTGGACTTGCACTGGAGACTGCCCTTGAGCCTGGGTCTGTGCTGGAGACTGAACTGGAGATTTAGACGACTGTGCTTCAGGTGTGACTGGAGAGTCAGCGGATGCTGGAGTCTGAGCTTCAGGCTGGGGCTGAGCTTCAGGCTGAAGTGCTGGCTGAGGTGCCTGTGGCTGGGCCGGCAGCACAGGCTGAGTACTCTGATTTTGCACTTGAGGCTGGGCTTGCTGCTGACCCTGAGGCTGCGGCTGAGCTGGTGGTGGCGCTGATGCTGGCTGTGCCTGTGGAGCTTGCTTCTGCTCCCCTGTAGCTAAGATGAATAAAACCAAGTATTCCGTTAATTTCAAATGACACATCTATGAATCTTACTAATTTGAACCTTTTAGAACTACCATAAAGCTCTACGCAGAAATTCAACAGACTTCTAGGATTATAATACATTTACAACCGATTTACTATACTAACAGACCATCTGCAACTGCACAAAAAAACTCCCATACAAGTGATACCGAAGCTTTTTCTATTGTGGAATAGAACAATGGTTACCTGAGGTTGAAGTAGAAACTGTTGTTGTAGTTGTGCTAGCTGTAGTAGCAGCTGCTGGTAGTGGGGTGAAAAGAAATCTCTGAATTGTACCATTTGGCATAGCTGCTTGCATAAGCTGTTGTCCTGGACCAGGTATTACAGTCACACCCTGAGGGATTAACTGTAATTGACCAGTAGTTTGACCTTGTCCCTGAATTACCACAGTTAATCCTTGACTGCCACCCTAAAAGAAGAGTTAATATTGATATATTAGTGATTCATTCTTAGATTTTTGCTGAAAATCAGAAGAATTAAGGTTTTGAGTTTCAGGAATTCAGTCCTTCTACCAATGCACTGAAAGCAATTCCTAACCAAGCGGCAAATCTATAACTCACAGGAGTCTGTTTTTCCCTATGCTTGACTCTAAGCTTATTTTTGCCAACAGATCAATCTGAGCAGAAGCTGCAAGAACTTTTTCCTCTTCCAGTTCCAGATTCTGTAATTTTCCCCCTGAGACTGCGGATAACATGAAGGAAAACTTCATGTTATCTTCACACAAAGTCAAACAGACAAGCAACAAACATTGTGTTCTGAAGGCCATACAAAATAATTACATCCCTTTACTGCTACTGACAGAAAGACTTTCTTCCATGCTGCTAAACTTCCCTGATGCTAGTTACATTATTGGAGAAAACAACAGGAAGCAATATTTAAAACTTTAAATGTTTAAGCTCTCTTCAGGCTGTAAATACACTCTCAGTCCATCCAAAGGCCAAACCATACATTTATGAGCGGATACACCACACTGCTGAAACCCAAAGGCTTGATAAGTATTAGCACATTTCCATGCTCAGAGACTGTAAAACATTTTACCTGTCCTTGTGTTAGCTGTGTGAGCTGGGCCATAGTAAGCTTCACTTGTCCCTGCTGAGGGCGTGTGGGCTGCGGTGTCGTTTGTGACGGCGTTTGTTGAGGTGGTGTTCCAGAACTAGTGACCGTTTTCTGGCCAGCACTGGAAGAAGCTGTGCTGGTGCTAGAAACTGCTGTTGAGACAGGCTGACCCCTGATTATCTGAGTCACCACTTGCTGTGTCTGACCTGTAAGAGAACAATTTGTGATAAGAAACACGTTTCCAATATTGTAACCATTAGACACAGCAAATCTCCAATCACAGTAACACGCAATAAACATAGAATCATAGAATAGTTAGGGGTGGAAAGGACCTTCAGATCATCCAGTTTCAACCCCCCTGCAATGGGCAGGGACATCTCCCACTAAACCATGTCACCCAAGCCTATGTCCAACTTGGCCTTGAACACCGCCAGCGATGGAGCATTCACAACTTCCCTGGGCAACCCATTCCAGTGCCTCACCACCCTTA